>JXCR01105551.1:4072-22858 GCA_002079205.1 Phalaenopsis hybrid cultivar
AAAAAAAAAAAAAAAAGAAAGCTTTCTCACTCCAAGTCAACAAAACAGCCAGGACTATTGCATATAGTGATTATGATGTGCTGCTCAACGCAAATATTCATTCGCAAATATATCACTTTGTTTAAATACAAGTGTTTCATTATCTAGAATGACTTCATGAGCCCTCTCTCTTCCTTACAGAAAAAGTAGATAAAGCAACTTTTTGATGAACTTATGAAAAGAAAAACAGTCATACATATGAAAGGAAACAAAATGTACGATTGAAATATTAAAGAGTTGAGCATATAAGTCTAAGATGAAGTAAATGAACACTACAAAGACAATGAGTAGAAACAAGAAATAAAATTATAAAACCGTCGAGTGAACCCAAGCAAACGTTTTTTGGGCTGTTAAAAATAAACTGAAATTATGGCATCACACAAAATTAAGTAATGCAATGATATTTAAGAAGAATACATTAATTAAAATTATACTAATAAATTCATTTTGATGAGTAAACCATACTCGATTAGAATTTATTAAAATTCATCAATCCTAATATCCTACCATTTTATTTATAAAACACTTATCATAATACTAATCCAAAGTAATTTTATAATTTAACTTCTACTCCTATTTGCAATAAAAGTTGATACATCATCAACAAATTGATCTATGGTAAGAATTTGAAGACGATAAGCACGAATCTCAAGATATTTTTTAAACAAAAAACATTCAATCTAAAATTAAAATTTATCCAGAACTCTGATTTCAACAAACTTACAACCAATAAGATGGAAACAATGACACTAAATATATTCAATCTGAGTAAAATCAATTTAGGATCAAGTAATTTAACTTATTTAGGAAACTTCTGGTGCCCAATTGGAATATTAAACGGATTGCAAATCTGACAAGCTTCAGTCAAATCGAGTGCCTTGACAAGATGAGTCCAACGAACTCAAAATCACTAAATTTCAGCATCGTTAAGTAACCCAAATGTTTGATCGAGGGAATTTCTTCCGGTCGCCGATAGAGTGATTCATATCTCTTATTTGTGGAGAGCTCTATCCTAGAATGTACAAATAGAGTCGTACCCTCTTCATGACAGGTGATCTACACCTTGAACCGGAGAAAAACCTAAGCTTGGAGGATCGAAAGGAGCTAAACTCAACGTTGTTTCTGCACCGAAGATCCGACGAACACTTCTCTCTCTTACAACCACCGAACACCGTCGACCACTACTGCCAACCTTCGTCGACCGTCATCGGCCGTCCCTTGCTCTTTTCAGCAAAACCCCGTGCAAACTCGAGACGTGCATTGTGGAGTAACGAAGCACTAAGCAGAGTCACAACCAACGTCACGTAGTAACGAAGCATCCTACGGACAAATGCATCCTCCTAAGCACGGTGCGGCGACACGCCTCGAAGAAAATATACCGATTCCCCGACAACTACTCCCAACTACAAACCCAACCGCCACGCACCAATTCCTTCGGCATACGAACATCATACTTGTAACCCTTTCCTACCAGTGGGCTAAAAGCCTAGACGTATAATCGCAAACTCATAATGGATCATTTCAGTTGGGCTAAGTAAAGTTATTTTTTCTTTTTCATGTTTTCCACGTAAAAAATTTTAGTGTTTTTATCTGTTACTTCTATTATCTAATTGTGATTAAAGTTTCGTGCAACATAAAGTTACAAAATAATCACTCCCGCTACAAATCCTCCGACGCACATCGAGAGTATTATTTGATTTAGTAATATTTTTCTTTAAAATGACTTTTTATTTATAAGATCAGCTATGATTGTAATTTCTTCATTTAGTTTAGCTTAAAAATTATTTATCGCCANATCACTTTGTTTAAATACAGGTGTTTCATTATCTAGAATGACTTCATGAGCCCTCTCTCTTCCTCACAGAAAAAGTAGATAAAGCAACTTTTTTTATGAACTTATGAAAAGAAAAACAGTCATACATATGAAAGGAAACAAAATGTACGATTGAAATATTAAAGAGTTGAGCATATAAGTCTAAGATGAAGCAAATGAACACTACAAAGACAATGAGTAGAAACAAGAAATAAAATTATAAAACCGCCAAGTGAACCCAAACAACCGTTTTTTGGGCTGTTTAAAAAATAAACTGAAATTATGGCATCACACAAAATTAAGTAATGCAATGATATTTAAGAAGAATACTTTATTAAAATTATACTAATAAATTCATTTTGATGAGTAAACCATACTCGATTAGAATTTATTAAAATTCATCAATCCTAATATCCTACCATTTTATTTATAAAACACTTTTATCATAATACTAATCCAAAGTAATTTTATAATTTAACTTCTACTCCTATTTGCAATAAAAGTTGATACATCATCAACAAATTGATCTATGGTAAGAAATTGAAGACGATAAGCACGAATCTCAAGATATTTTTTAAACAAAAAACATTCAATCTAAATTTAAAATTTATCAAGAACTCTGATTTCAACGAACTTACAACCAATAAGATGGAAACAATGACACTAAATATGTTCAATCTGAGTAAAATCAATTTAGGATCAAGTAATTTAACTTATTTAGGAAACTTCTGGTGCCCAATTGGAATATTAAACGGATTGCAAATCTGACAAGCTTGAGTCAAATCGAGTGCCTTGACAAGATGAGTCCAACGAACTCAAAATCACTAAATTTCATCATCGTTAAGTTACCCAAATGTTTGATCGAGGAAATTTCTTCTGGTCGCCATGGAGTGATTCATATCTCTTATTTGTGGAGAGCTCTATCCTAGAATGTACAAATAGAGTCATACCCTCTTCATGACAGGTGATCTACACCTTGAACCCGAAAAAAAACCTAAGCTTGGAGGATTGAAAGGAGCTAAACTCCAACGTTGTTTCTGCACCGAAGATCCGACGAACACTTCTCTCTCTTACAACCACCGAACACCGTCGACCACTACTGCCAACCTTCGTCGACCGTCATCGGCCGTCCCTTGCTCTTTTCAGCAAAACCCCGTGAAAACTCGAGACGTACATTGTGGAGTAACGAAGCACTAAGCAGAGTCACAACCAACGTCACGTAGTAACAAAGCATCCTACGGACAAATGCATCCTCCAAAGCACGGTGCGGCGACACGCCTCGAAGACAATATACCGATTCCCCGACAATTACTCCCAACTACAAACCCAACCGCCACGCAACGATTCTTTCGACATACGAACATCAGACTTGTAACCCTTTCCTACTAGTGGGCTAAAAGCCTAGACGTATAATCGCAAACTCATAATGGNTCAAAGATTACCAGTCTAGTAGCAAGAAGGATAGCGATTCCACTAGCTCTTTGTTCATCCATTGAACATTTATTTATTTAGCTGTTTTCCAAATCCGTGTGATTGTTAGGCACACCGGGAGAAATATAAGCGATAATTCATTTCATCAAGTATTCATGGTTGCTTCAGAACCGAAACCTTAAATTTCTCTTTTAGATCTGCATTTTTAGCTGGTTTCTATTTCAACACACATTCGATTAATAATTTAATGACCTTTCTCTTGGCATAATTTTTGCTGCAATATGGTTTTTTCTTTGGATCGAGAGAAAAAATAAAGCTTTTTACAAAAGTATTCAGTATGGAAAAGCCTTCCTCAGTTTCTGCATGCTTTTATTGTTATTTTTTTCAGGATGTACGCTGCGCCATTTCATTGTTTTCTGCTTTACTACTTACATTTTGCTTAGGTCCTGCAATTTATTTTTTTAATCCTATAATTATCTATTTCGTTTCTAATGACAATTTGATTCACCTAGTTCTCTGCATTAAAAAACAAAATTTCTAAACTAGAGAATTACTACATCATAACTAACAAGTCATATTGTAGTCATCCACAAACAGCAGCTTAGGTAAATATTAATCTTACGCATGATTTGCTCTTCTAACCTAACCAAATCAACAAACAGATGCTGCTACATTTACAAAGATAATATTTGACATGTTCCATCATATATGATCAACTTGAAACAGTTCATTAAGCTGACAAAGTGATTCAAATGGCAAGTTCATTTTAGGACCAGATTATCCCGGTAGCATTTTTGAGTTTAAATGCAACCGAACTGAATATCCAGACCCATACTGACTCAAAGCACTTAAAGAGAACTATAGTTCAAAAAGATAAAAGGGGCATTTACATACATAAAACACAATTCAGGTATTTACATATCTCAAAACCAAACTTCTATATTTACACAAATAAAACTCAAATCTTTATTTTCACATGAAAATAGCATTATTAGTGAAATATACTTTTTGTATATAAATATGATAGTTTAGGTGTGATATATGTACAGGCTCAAAGCACTAAAGTGTTATGTATATAAATATGAAAATTTAGTTGTGAGATATGTAAATCGATAAGAATTTTGTGCTATGCATGCAAATTTCCCAAAAATAAAAGCAATATGCTACATTTGACCTTATGGAAGAGCAAGTAATAAAACACTAAAAGACGAAAAATCAACCATGAACCTTAAAAAGATCTTCTAATTTTTTAATAAAAATAATATCCTTCTTAACACCAATCAAATGGATAAATGATACTTGTCACAATATTCTACAATAGAAAGGTCAACAATTAAATTACTTTGATTGGCAAGAATTTAAAATAACTTTCTGCTGCTTTCAATCAAAATGCAAGGTTCCATTTAAGATATAAACAAAAATTTTCTTAGAGAAAAAAACAATTTAAAAAAGAAAAAGAAAATGGAACAAATGAACACAAGCAGGAATTGATGACCGAAAAAAAAAAGTTTGCCATCTAACAGAGTCCCAACCTTGTGCCAAATGAATGTTGATTTACGCTTTTGTTGACACGTACATTGTCAAAAAAATTATCAATGAACGAAACGCCTTACAAAAGCGATAAAAAAAGTAAAATATGGTATTTGGTGCATAAATACCGACAGGATCAAAAACACATAAAAAAGCATCAAGGATACAAGAAATATTTTCAAACAAGGGCCACACAAATAAACAGAATGCACGATAAATTTAATCTGAAGTATAGCATAATCAACAAAATAGCTCACTAATTGAAATAGAAAAAACGTAAGCAACGAATTCAAAGCTATCAAAGAAAACTTGAAATATCTTATATGCTAGAAAAACACCTATTATTCTTGCAATTGCATAGTACAAGGGGTCAAATGGAGCCTCTACTCTCTAAGGCAATCAGCACAATGATGGTGATTAGATTTACATCTAAATCCCTTGCATTTGAAATGCTCTACACTCAAAACCATTCAAACTAAACAACGCCTTAATGAACTGGGTTCACAAATCATTTCGCCACAATCCTAAATTTTCTCACTTTGAGATTTAGTCCAATTTTTTTCAATGCAAGTGTATACAATCAACTTCAACTATTTAGTAGAGAGTAAATAAAAGTGATTTATAGGTGAAACATAAATTCCAATTACATGAATTTGAAGGTTTCCATGAATTTTTACTTTTCAGCAAAAATTAATAATAAAATAACATAAAAATACATGGAGGTTAAGTAAAAAATTGCTTTACTTCACAATTGAAATAATTTAATATAAAATTAATGAGATGATGGATTAAAATGAAACCTCACTGCAATTCAAGCAAACGCTTTCACAAGGAAAACAAATAAATATCATTTAATGATGAACTTTAACTTCCAAACACATGCATCAAAAGAAACTGTCGTTATTAGTCTAGGTAGCTTTATTCTACTTTGTGCAAAGAAAAGAGATGACAAATATAAGATCATAATAAAAAAATTTAGGGAATATAAATTCCTAGAAAGAAGATTTAAAACACTTCACAATCAAATCAAGCTTTTATTGAAGCTCCTCAAAGTTTAAAGCTTTACTCAAACATTGCACATTGTTGAACCTAGAAAATTTTCTCCATTACTCTGTAATAATGATAGTTTTTCTAAAAATCAAATGATGTCATAATCAAATGATTTTAGTATTTCTAAAAGGCGGCATCTAAAAGGGGAAATTTGGTTGTGCCAAAAAATATGCCTCAAACATTATAGCTTATTAGATTTACAATAATTAAAACAGTATAAATTTTCAGTCTGCTAAGCTTCTTTAATTTCTACTCTTAGATGGGTTTGACAGCCTTCTTTAAAAGTTGTTAGAATGGCAGAAACCATTATAACAACAACAAACAAACCTCTGCTAAGGTTTTGCCTCACGGCGAACCCTAGCCTCTGCTACGACCTTTTTCGCTCTTCTATTTTTGAAAAACTTCGTCGAGCTGCTCCGGTTCGCGGTTCGTCGAGCTTCGTATTCTCTTTCGCGAGCTTCGACGACGTTGATTTCGCACTCGTAGACGACGACGGACGTCCTCTGCTTCCGTCATCTGCTTTCTGCGTGTCGCTTTGCTCTTTTTGTTTCCCGTCGTCTTCGTGCCGCTCGCGCAGGTCTTGCGGTCAAGTTGCGATAGTAGGCAACAGTTTCCTTCAGCGCCAATATCTTCCTCCTACTTGAGAGGGAGATGGCCTCGATGCTCCGTTCCTATGCAAATGCCCTTACCGACGACTTGCCTATTCCTGCTCGTACCCCTCCTCCCGGTTCAGTGTATGCTTTTGCTATCGGTAAATCCTACAATGTTCCACAATCGTACTACGAGGCTATCGAAGGTGGCGGTGATCACACTTTTATTAAAAAGCTTGGAAAAAAATGGGAAACTTGCACTTATTCTCACTGAGGTTGAAACTAGTACTCTAGCGTCCTCTTGACGTTTTGCTCTACTGGGAAAACTCCTTTATGGTCTTCCAAAACTGGAGATCATTAGGAAAGAATTTGATGCTATGAAACTATTGGGCAGTTGGAACATTGGTCTGCTAGATGGTCGACATATACTTATTCAACTATCTCACGATGTCGATTACACTCGCATTTTCTCTCAAAAAATTATCAAGATCGACAATCGTTTTATGAAAATTCTGAAGTGAATTGTCGATTTTGATCCAAAAGCAGAGTCCCCTATCATTCCAGTTTGGATAAAATTTTCAGGGTTAAAATTACATCTGTTCAACATGGAAATCTTATACTCTTTAGCAACTGCTTACGGTAAGTCTCTCAAAGTGGATAATCCTACGTTTGCTGTCATTAGACCCTCTGTGGCTTCTGTGTTAGTTGAAAGAGATATCACTCAACCAGCTCCGGATGAGATATGGATTGGCACTACTCACAACGGGTATTGACAAAAGGTTGAGATAGAACCACATCCTCCTTACTGCTCTCATTGTAGTATGTTTAGCCACAGTTCTACTATTTGTTATCGCTTGCATCCTCATCTAAGGCCGAATGTCGCAAAAGATCAGTCACCTACCATCATTGCTAAGAAGTTCCAATCCGATCCTCTTTCCAGCATCGCAGTTTCAGATGAAGAACATCTTACTACAAGTACAGATCCAAATGTGTTGATACCACTTGCTGTTATTGAAGAAAAAGACTCACTTACATGTCCAGACACACGAGAGTGCTTCTTCGACCCGATAGAAGATCACCTGGTACAACAAGTAGTTACTTCTAATTCAACAACCTACACATATCCTGCACACTTCAGACCATTCTGTTGATCGGGAATGACAGGTATATACGAGGAAGAAAAAGAACGGAGGACAACTCGAGCTAGGGAATCTATTGGATGATACATTGGTTACTACTGGCAATAGCACTCATCTGACCAATTTTTTAGCTGGCTCCTTTCCTAAAGTTAGAGGCAAAGGCAATGCAAAATCGGGTTGCTATCCAACTGCCTGATACTCTAATTTTGACACTTTTTAGTTTTTTATTTAGATCTCTTATGTATGTTATTGTATTTTCTCTTTTTTGGAACCATTTGATATGATGGTTTTTGTGTGTGTCGGGTGCCATGTTTGGGACCTTCCACAAAATCTATGTACATTTTTTTATTTAATATATTAGCTATTGGGCTTTCAAAATATATATATATATAAATTCATTGTGAACAAAGTCTCCAGAAAAGCTCTGCATTATTTTTCTTAATTTGTTATAATAAATTTGAGAACCTTTGCAAGCCACGATAATTGGCTGCATGTAAGACCATGGGCTCAACTTACCCATCTCCTTCCTTCTTGTGAGAAATATTCTTATTCTAAAGCATCAATGCTCAACAAGAGAAAGAGCATATTTGGTCAGCACTTAAGCTGACTTAAGCACCAATAGTGTAATTCCTCTCCCCTCATTCCACTTTCCAAAGTGCAACTTCTGCCATAAGCTTCCTAAGAGCTTCCTACGCTAAGCACGTCACAACCCTCACACTTCACACACGTATTATCTAGAGGGCTTTAGGGTTGATCTTTGTTTGATTCTCTTGTTATTCCTAGCCATTCACTTTCTTCCTCAATTCCGAGCTTGACCTTTCTCACTTTCCCTACCAATTTCTGTATAGTTCTCAATAAACCTCCACCTCTTAACTCTCTTTATGCTATAGGCTGACTATTGCCCAGTTGAATAATTTCTTCAAGCATTCATCTCTGTATCATCTCGGTGGCCTATATTATCAATTATTGTTAGTTCCATCAATTTGCTTTGCATCAAGTATAATGAATCAAATAACGTGATATTGATAATAATAATTATTTCTTAAGTTATAAGTTTTTATGTAAATCATTTTGATAAATTTTATAGATGTGATTCAATATTTGGATGCAGTCATGAATTTCACCGACCAACTTTCATTTATGTCAATAGCATTTCAAAATCTAGCAACAGGGACTCACTTAAACAAAGGAAATTTAATCAGCACTCTAAATTGCTACGTCAACAATTTCAATTCGAGTTGTACTTGGCATTATATGATTCATGAAATTAGCTAATCATCATCAAGTTGAAAATATGGTGGTTGTACTATCAGTGTACATCTCTTGCAAGTGACATACATTATATTTTACCCTTTAGATATAAAATGTTCTTCCATGGCTAGTTTTCATTTATATGCATCTTATCAAGAAATTATGGATAACATGACATCTTATTTTTTGCATTATAGCATCTTGTGTCGATGTCCTCTTCCTCCAATTGAATTGTGTTGATTCTATTTACACGGCAATGTTAAGCCTTTGTACAAGATTCATATTCTTATGATTTAGTTTATCATCTTCCGGAATAAGGTATTCATTCTATACATCATTTATACATCTCAATTTATTCCTATTCATTTGTTGAATTATTTTCAGAAGAAAATGACCTTGGATATATATGATCAACGAGAAATGCCAACTATAAGTTTAATCTTATACAACAACAACAACAACAACAACAAACCTTTATCCCACTATGTGGGGTCGGCAACATGAATTTTTTTTCTCCATTGCGACCTATTGAGTGTCATACTTTCATTTAATTCTAATAAATTATGATCACTTTTTATGCAATATGCCCAAATCTTTCTAGGTCTACCTCTGTCTTTCTTAACATAAGTCGAATCTAAAACATCTACTCTTCTGATTGAATCATCAGATGGTCGACGTTTAATGTGACCAAACCATCAAAGACGACCTCTCTAATTTTATCTGCCAATGGAGCTACACCAACCTATCACAGATATATTCATTTCGCTTTTTGTCTCTAAGTGTAAAGTCACTCATCTACTTAAGCATTCTCATCTTGACAACACTTAACTTAGTTTTATGCTTCTCTTTTAAAGGCCAACGTTCAGCGTCATAGAGCATTGCAGGTCTCACCTTCTTATAAAATTTTCCTTTCAGTCTAAGCGGTATTTTTCTATCACACAATAGGCCCGCAACATTCCTCCACTTCAATCAACCAACTGGAATTCTAATAATAACATTCCCATCTATATCACCATCACTTTGAACAATAGACCCGAGATATCTAAACCATTCACACCTTTTAACAATTTGATCGCTCATAGTTACAACTCTGTCGCTAGAGCTGTTACTACTAAAATTGCATTCCATGTATTTAACTTAAGTTCTACTCACACAAAGGCTTTTAGACTCCAATGTAGACCTCCATAATTCAAGTTTTTCTTGAGTTTTATCTCTAATCTTATCCACGAGAAGGGATATCATCAGCGAAAAGCATACACAAAGGTATATCCTCCTATAAATGTCCAGTAAGAGCATCCATAACTAAAACAAAAAGATATGGGCTTAATGCCGGTCGCTAATATAATCCAACTAAAATACGAAAATATTTGATCAATTCTCCTATTGTTTGAACACAAGTAACAATTCTAGTATACATATCTTTAATGACTTGAATATAAGTCATATCTACAGTTCTTCTCTAGAACTCTCCAAAGGATATCTCTTGGAACCTTATCGTAAGTTTTTTTCTAAATCGATGAAAACCATATGTAGATCCTCCTTATTCTCTCTGAACTTCTCCATCAAACCACTCAATAAATGTATAGCTTTCATAGTAGACCTGCACGACACAAATTCAAATTGATTATGAGAAATCTTTGTAATACGTCTTAACCTATGTTCAATTACCTTCTCTCATAACTTTAATGTATGGCACATCAACCTAAACCCTCTATAACTTGCACATTCGTGTGCATCCCCTTTATTCTTAAAAATGGGATCAAAATAATCTTCCTCCACTCCTCAGGCATCCTTTTAGTTTTTAAAATAATATTAAAAAGTTTAGTTAGACAAGAAACTCTCAAATCTCCTATATATTTCCATACTACAATTGGGATAACATCAGGTCTTATAGATTTTCCAACCTAGATTTTCTTTAAAGCCTCATCAACTTCTTTTTTACTGATGGGATGATAAAAATGAAACACTTTATTATTATTAACGATATTAAGATCAATAAGTCGATCTTATTTTCAGGAATTTTACTAAAAAGTTTATCAAAATAAAACCCACCTATGTTAAGTATCTTTTTCTAAGAAAAGTATTTTTTTGATTTTCATCTTCAATGTATTTTACTTGAGTCAAATCTTTACTCTTTGTTTGACTCGTTTATACATATAATTTTCATCCTCTTTAGTATGTAATATATTATAAAAATTACTAAACGAAAATTGTTCTCTTAGAGTCACTTACGAGTCAATTTATATTTTTCTCAATTATCTAAGTTTTTACATTTAAACTAATTTTTATAACATAACATCTTATATTTTATCTTTTTTGCACATTATTACTCCACCACAAACTATTTTTATTTATAGAATTTTTTTCTTTTGATTCTCTAAGTACATCTTTTGTCACTTTTTTATTAGTGTTTGTTACGTTATTCCACAGAANATATATAATATATTATAAAAATCACTAAAAGAAAATTGTTCTCTTAGACAAATTTACGAGTCAGTTTATATTTTTCCCAACTATCTAAGCTTTTATATTTAAACTAATTTTTATAACATAACTTCTTATATTTTATCTTTTCTTGCACATTATTACTCCACCACAAACTATTTTTATTTATAGAAATTTTTTCTTTTGATTCTCTAAGTACATCTTTTGTCACTTTTTTATTAGTGTTTGTTACGTTATTCCACATAGAATTCATGAACATCCCAAATATAGAAATCTTAAAGTTTACTTATAAAAATAATTTTATCTGTATCTTTTAGGTGCCCCATTTTAATTCTACGAAAACAATTCTTAATATTCTTTATTTTACAACTCTTCAACTTAAAATTCAGAACTAATAATCGATGTTGAATACTTAAATCCTCACTTGAAAATGACCTTATAATCTTTAAATTCTCGATGATCTTTTCTTATCATGAAAAAATAATCAATTTGCATTTTATTATATCCACTCTTATATGCAATAATATGCAGATTTATTTTCTTAAATAAAGAACAATTAGCAATAACAAAATCATAAGCTAAAATAAAATCTAATAAGGCTCCGTCTTCTTCATTAATCATTCCAAAACTGTAGCCACTATGAATATTTCTAAAATGTTCTACCACTCTACCGACATATCAATTTAAATTTCTTCCACTAAAAATTCTTTCTTCAAGAGATCATTGATATTATGTCTTCTAGGTCCTTCCAGAATTTATCTTTAAGAACCTATATCTATACCTACTTGAGAAGTATAAAAGCACTTATAATATTAAAAATCTTAGTATCAATAACAATCTTAAAAGCTATAATTTTATCTTCAATTAAATTAATTTTTATAACATTATCTCTGAAACTTTTATCTATAATTACACCTACATTATTTCTAGTATGACACTTAACTAAATACTAATTTTTAAAATATAAGCTCCCAATCTCCTTAGCCTTTTCTCCAACCCATTTAGTTTCTTGAATTTATCTATCTTTTTTATGAATCATAATATCAGCAAATTCCAGTAATTTATCTGTGAGACTATCTATATTTTAAGTTTATATCATAAAATATGTATTCAGGTCATACAGATAAATTACTGGAGCAGGAGTAAGCCCTTGTACACTTTTTACTGTATTCAGGTCATACAGTTTGTTGCTTACAGGAGACGCCCTAACATTTACAGAAAAATCAAAATGATTCATGTCATGATTTTTTTGACAAATTTTACATTAGTTGTCAACTACCTAACACAATCCTCAACTTTTCACATTTGAAGCTTGGGACACGACAATGAGAGTGTTAAAATTAAATCTTATAAGGAGCTTTTTTTCATAACGTTGAAGGCATGAAGTAGAGTACCGCTTCAGCTCTCATTACTTATAACCAAGGGACGAATGTTCTAATAAGCCAACAAAATAATGAACTCCAAATCAATAGAGAGTCCCAAAAAGTTTATTTTCATTATTCAATTATTTTACATCCAAATTAAAATTAAGTTTCTGCAACTTTATGTATTGAGCTACTATAATTAATTTTGTAATATGTCATTAGAAATGATAGTTATAATTGAACAGCTATAATTAATGTTGTAACATGGCATTAGAAATGATAGTTATAATTATGAAATTGATGATGATAACAATAGTGTTCGATGGTTATTGGATGAAGTTTTGGAGCATTGCACTAATTTTGAATCTATTTTGACATGATTGTTTGGTATCTGCTAGGCATGTAATTTTTGTAAATTGTGTAAAAGTTAACTTTTTGGGGAAATGCCAAAATTTCATTAATAACTGAAAAAAATATAATCAATATTAAGAGCACAAAGATAACTAATTAACACAAATTCACTGATAATGTATCACGATGATTTGTTGAACATGGCAAAAGCTCAGCTTAAAACCAACTAAGACAATTTTCTCATCTTATCTCAACCTAGAGCATCTCATTCTTTTCAACAAACAACATAACCACACCAATTTTTTTAAAACCACGGTTCGAATTGCACTTTACAAGCACAGTGAAGCGTAGCGCATGACTTCTGCTTCGTTTCGCTAAAACGCGCTTCAAAGCGCTGAAATTAATTTGAATACTTTTCGTGTAATTTCTAAGTTCGTAATTACTACAACAAACTATCATAAATTATTTGAAATTTTAATTCACAGGTTTACCCTAAATGTTTTGTTTCATTTTACGTTTTACATTTTGAAGCAAAAACAAAGCTTTAATCATCCCTTTGTGATTTGCGAATGATTAATTAACACATTTTTTTAATCTTCAAATGATTTCACCAAACTAATCAAGGAATGAAAATGGTGAAGGAAGAAAAATATTGTGCCTAAATAGCAGAGTAAGGGCTTCTTTGGGGCAGCTTAAAAGTGCGAGCGGCATTTTCAAAGCGTCACCCTACCATTTGAATACCGTGTTTCTCCAGCGGTTTAGGCGGCGACTTTTTTTATTATACCGTTCAAAAATCAATTAGTTTGCCCTCGCAAGGTAATCCTTCTTCGCGCACCTCTCCTCTGCACTAGCTGCTCCCTCCTCTTTTGGCAATAATCCTCGACAAGTAACCTCCGACCTCTTCGGCAATCGCAACTAACAGGCATTCTTTGTTCTTCACATCCTCTTCTCATTTTACATTTTCTTTTTTTTTTATGTGGAAGAAAGATTTGGGAACAACTTTATAGGCCTAAATCGCAAATAAAGGATTTGAGAGAGTTTTCTTGCGTTCATCATTTTTTTGCGGTTATTTTATTCTTCTGGTACACTATGTTGTGTTGCTCCTCCTCCGTATGCGATTTTGTTTTTTTTTTTTGCTGTGAAAGAGAAATTTGGAAGAATTATGTTGCAAAACTGTTTTTTAGACATTGATCTGCGGAAGATAATCTGATTTTCATAAATCTTGTGGTTTTTCATTCCATAAACATTGATCTCTAGAATATGTGTTATATAATCATATGGTAATCTGATGTTCATAATTTTTTAGCACATTTTTACTTGTTATAGTCAATTTCAAAAGGAAATATTACATTTAGAAGAGAGATCTACAGCATTTCATTCATTCATAGCTTGGTCATCTTTTCATTTATTTTAAAATAATTGTGAGGAATGAAAAAATTCAGGAAGTAAGGGTTAATGTTGGTTACAAGGCTGGGAAAACTTATTGGCCTTAAAGGGAAATCGAGCAAATTGCAAAATTACAACACCCTTGCCATATTTTTATATATTTATCTATAACTTGAATGTGGCATGAATATCCAAATAGAGAGTCATAGGTGATAGTGAAATGTTTTGTCATTGCGACATCTCAAGATGAAATTTATCTACTCTTGGTGAACTATTTTCCCCTGAAATGAAGTTCTTGTTTCTTCTTCCTAAAATGAATATGGGATACATGGATAAAATGAAGTCTTTACAGCTTCATTTCGATGATATTGTTTATGTTGTATCAACTATAGATATTTACTCTCACCACAATTGATTATCTTCTATATCACTATGTTGTCCTTGGTCATGAATCTTTGGCGATGTAGGACATTTTTTAGACCTTGATCTCTAGAAGAAGTGTTCTATAATCATATGATAATCTGATGTTCATAGTTCTTTAGCACTTTTTTACTTACTGCAGTCAAATTTCGAAAGATAACATTACATTTAGGAATGACACTTGTCGTATTTCATTCATTCATAGTTTGATCATCTTTTCATTCATTGCAAATAATTTAAGAGCAATGAAAAAAATGAGAAATTAAGGGTTAATGTTGGGTACAAGGCTAGAAAAAGCTTGTTGTTCGTAAAAGGAAATCTAACAAATAACAAAAACTTAACATCATGACTCATATTTTTATATTTTTATCTAGCTTTAACGTCGCATGAACATCCAAACAGAGAGTCATAGATATCCACTTCCTAAATGTAATTATTGGCATGTGCTATTGCTAACTACTTTGCCCTGAAATGAAGTTTCCGTTTTTTTTTTCCCAGAACAAATATGGGATACATTGATAAATTGAAGTCTTTACACTTTTATTTCGATTATATTATTTATGGTTTTTTTATGTATTAATTATGATTGCTTTAAAAAAAATATGAAAACACATTAAAGGCTTGGGAAAAAATGTAGTGAATCTCTTCTCTATATGTGATAGATCATTATTAGTGAGAATTATTTGGGTTAAGAGTTTAAGGTTGAAACTCTTCTCTATGTTGTCTCACTCGAATTTACACTACTATGTGGTATTGCGGGGAGTTCATTTGCACTTATGGTGGTTGATTCATAAGAAAAATTTGGTTGATTGATTTTTTTTAGGTTCAATATTAGATGCTAATGTTATCGAAGACTTTCCTTTTTTATTTCTCTTACTAATCAGTGGTGCAATGAGTAAGAGCAAATAGGTTGAATCATCGGTCATGTGGGAGAGAGATATCACTAATATTTTCTGTGATCTCTGTCCTACGTAGGTCACGATGAGAAATAGACATATCACATATATAACAAATAAAATTAGCAAAATGCTATGGTCAAATTCAAGGAATTGACTGGAAGAGATTATGATAAGATGAAACTTAAGAACAAGTGAAATCATTTAAAGAATGACTGAAAATCTGGAAAGAACTTAAAAGGGGATCTACAGGTTTGTGTTGAGATTTAGTGAAGTGGACAATATATGCTCCTGAGGATTGATGGGCTGAGAAACGAAAGGTAATGACAAACTCATGATCACTTCTCTATTTATTTTTAGTTATATTCAAGTTACTATGTCTTATAGGTAGTGCCGGCAGCTAAGAAATTCAAATTCAATGGCATTGATCTGGTACTGCAAGAGAAGCTCAATAACATGTTCAATGGAGTTGTTGCAACGGGAGCTCATGTTTTTACCCCAACTAAGCATGACATCATCGACACACTGATGTCTCGGGAACTGAGCATGTAAGTGACTTAGGAGAAGGACCTTCCCAAATCTAAAGGCATGTGGAATCCACTTGTCCTTCAAAATGCCAAGGGTGGAGAAAAGAAAAAAAAGTGTCGCATTCTTCAGAGACACAATAGATAAACTGGTTGAATCCTGCACAGTTAAGCCTCCTGCCTCACGGGATACATTCGTTGAGGGGCGTCTTCAAATCCTAGATACACATGCTGAGGTTAAAGCAGACAGGGATCAATATCAATTGTGTTAAGTTGCTACAAGATCCAACTCGTACAGAACTTTTTATGAAGAGATGGATACAGAATACCAAGTTGATTTCTTACACTATTTCATAGAAAATTAAATATTTTAAGAACTTTTCCATATGTTTTATTCATACTGTTTGTATTGTTATTTCATTGATTGTTAACTTATTTTTCTAGCACACATTTTTTATCTGTATTTATTATAATTAATAATAATTATTTTCATATGTTATGTTTTTATATGTTTTATGTTTGTGTTCAAAATGACTAAAGATTTTCATCATTCTCTTTTTAATAAGTTTCGTAGGATAGATCCACAGCAATTGAACTACGTTAAAAAGATTGTTCTTATTCTTACTTTGTTATACGACTACTATATTAGATACATCGACCGAATCTCATGTATGACATCGAGTTTATGTCAGCGATAAATGGGTCGATAAGTTACTACAGGACCACCCAATACGCTTTGCAAACATATTCCGTATGACGAAAAGGATTTTCATCGACCTGTTTTATGAACTACAACACCAACATGGGTTGACTGACTCGAGGACAATGACATGAATAGAGGTGTTAGCAATAACACTTTACATCTTATCGCAGAACAAGTCCATTAGAGAAGACATGAAGTCATTTCAACATTCATCAAAGACTATCAACAGGTATTTCTCGATGGGTTTGAATGCTCTAGTAAGTCTAGGCTTCAAGATAATTAAGTCCGAGAATCCTTCATTCTAGTTCATTTCGACTCATATTTGCGAATGATCATCGTTATATGTTGTTCTTCAAGGTATTTGTTAAACATGTCATTATTATATTAAAATAAGTTATTTCTCAATTATTAATAAATTATATAATATTAATTTCAAAACTGTGAAGGAGCTATTGACGGAACACACGTCGATGAACGGGTATCTCACCGACAAGGTCGCCTACATTAGACGTTGTGACTCCCCACACAAAATGTGATGGTCGTTTGTGATTTTAACATATGATTCACATTTTTGATGGTCGGATGAGAAGGTAATGCACACGATAGTCGTCTTTTTAAGTTCGCAACCACACACCGAAGACATTACTCCCCGTACCCCCTCATGGTACGTAAATATAACAAATTTGTTTGATACTTTTAAATTGTTTTTAAATTATGTATTCGTGCAGGTAAATATTATTTGATTGACGTTGGATATCCCTTACAAAGAAAATATCTTTAGCATTATACTGACACAAAGTATCACGTTCACGAATTTAAAAGATAAAGAGGATTGCATGTTGTAGAAAGAAAATGTTCAACAAACAACACTCCTTATGCGGTGTGATTGAAAGGTCATTCGGGGTATAAAAGAAGATGTGGGTGATATTACGTGATATGCCCATCTACCCATTTCCTAAGCAAGTGCGGATAGTTCCTCTCATTTCTTCCTTAGCATGACGAATACAAATCACTTGCCCAAAGTTGCTATGTAGGGGTTATTGCAAACATCATTTCGAGAAAACAAAAAGAAACCAAGACAGATTACAACTCCAGCTAATACATCAAGTCACGCCCCCAACTGGTTGCATATCCGACTAATTTCCAACCTTTGACTCATAAAAGCAGCAGTTACCCTCAAAGACATGGGCCATCCAAGCTGCTTCTTCGCCATGACACGAGAAGAGCGCAAATCTGTGAAGAACCATAGCATAATTGCCTTCCAAGAGGGACAAGCTTTTTTATGCGACCTGTGGTAATGAGGAGACAAACAACGTAGCAGCTGCTAATGTACATTTACATCAAACTCATCCCCAACAATTTTTTGATAACACTAATTCCCCTGTTCATTTCCACCAGAATTTAGATAATATTCAACAGAATGTTCGTTTATTTATTATTGTGCTCGAAGAAAGGAAGCAGCATACTAATCAAAAACTAGTGAAAATGGAACAGAGCATTTCATAGAAAGTATAAAAGCCTACAAAGGCATGTACAACTAGCAGAAGTTTTAAACTCATTTCATAACAATTCTCATGTGTTTTTTTAACCCAATGACAGTATAAATGTTATTTCATAACATTTCATAGAAGATAACAGTTTTTAACCCACCGAAAGTATAAATGTCATTTTATAACAATTCCCGACTTTCAGGCATTAACCCAGGGGCTGTAAAGGAGAGTGAGGTGACTGATCTAAGTGGGAAGAAGATTGTAAACAAGCTATTATCTATGCTTAATAAGGTAAACACACACACACACACACACACAGATATATATATATATATATATATATATATAATATGTATATAAGAGA
>JXCR01105551.1:29502-63611 GCA_002079205.1 Phalaenopsis hybrid cultivar
TAGCATGTTATGGAAAATTCTCCATCCCAGAAAAGACATAGAAGGGGTGAGGAATTTATTCCAAGTACAGTCACCCCAAGAAACATTCTCCCAGTGATGGATTTTAGAGTCGATAACAGGTGTGAGACTGTGAGATTTGCTGGCCAAGATGGCAAAGGAGTCCTTGTGAGCAGTATCAAAAGGGATTCTGGATATTGCTTCAGCAGAAGTAGGAGTCATAATAGAGTGCAGGGAATTCAATGACCACTGATTCCCCTCCCAGCAACCAGCCGCCAATAGATTCTGGTAAACAATTGGGTAAAGAGATTGTCGCATACCCTCAACGCACCACCTGTCCAGCCAGAAATGGATCTGACCTTTACACAGCTCCCACAAGAAAAGGTTCTCAACAAGGGTTCTAACCTTTAGGAGTCTGACCGAAAGTTTGGAGTTCCCTAGTTTTCTGTTCACCAGTGTAGGATGAGTTCCTTTGCAATCTTTACCAACATAAANATGAGGCTGATTTGCCTCCCCAGTTAGAGCTTTAAAAAGTAGGGAGGAGTCTAATTCCATCTGTAATGGCCCAAAAGACAGCAGCCACCTCAGCTTCCAAAGCATCCAAAACATCAATAGAAGAGTAAAAATAAAGGATGCATTTAACAAAATGATACCTGAAGACACCCCCAATTCCAGCACCTTGTTCCGAGAAGCTACCATCTATGTTAACCTTGATCATTGTAGGGGTAGGCTTCAACCAAAAGACCTAAGTAACCTCAAATTTCGTCGGGCATGGCTGTGGGGAAAAAGTAGTGATGTTTGGAAACTTCTTGAAAGCCACTAGCTTGGAAAAAAAGGATTTATAATTGGCAGCCACCTTTAAAGCATTAATAGGGAGGTTCTCAAATTTGCTTTGGTTCCTAACCATCCAGATAAACCAAGCAAGGGTGAAAGAGAATTTTGAGTTGATTTTATTCCAACAACATAGTATTAACAGTTACAAACTTGAGAACTTCACTCCAAACAGCTTGGGAAAAAGGGCATAGGAAAAAAAGATGAGGTATGGATTCCTCAGCTTGCTTACATAACCAACATTTGGAAGGACCTCTCAGCCCTTTTAATTTAAGAATATCATCAACTGGTAGCATGTTATGGAAAATTCTCCATCCCAGAAAAGACATAGAAGGGGTGAGGAATTTATTCCAAGTACAGTCACCCCAAGAAACATTCTCCCAGTGATGGATTTTAGAGTCGATAACTTGTGTGAGACTGTGAGATTTGCTGGCCAAGATGGCAAAGGAGTCCTTGTGAGCAGTATCAAAAGGGATTCTGGATATTGCTTCAGCAGAAGTAGGAGTCATAATAGAGTGCAGGGAATTCAATGACCACTGATTCCCCTCCCAGCAACCAGCCGCCAATAGATTCTGGTAAACAATTGGGTAAAGAGATTGTCGCATACCCTCAACGCACCACCTGTCCAGCCAGAAATGGATCTGACCTTTACACAGCTCCCACAAGAAAAGGTTCTCAACAAGGGTTCTAACCTTTAGGAGTCTGACCGAAAGTTTGGAGTTCCCTAGTTTTCTGTTCACCAGTGTAGGATGAGTTCCTTTGCAATCTTTACCAACATAAACTTAGCCCAGAGGGAGTTCTGTTGCCTGAATTTAATCCATAATTTGCAAAAATTTATTTGTTGCAGCTGAGGTAAACCTTTGAAGCCCAAACCACCAACAATTGTAGGTTTGGCCACTTTCTGCCAACTAGCCCAATGGAATTGTTTCCTTTGTCCTGACTATACTAACCTGTTGAAGCCTCGTTCTAAATGAAGTTGGGTGCTTTTCCTCATTCCAGAGACTTGTAGAATGTATTGTGGAAAGGTAGTTAAGATGCTCTTCAAAAGAGTAATCCTACCCCCATTAGAAAGGAAAGAGTTGGTCCAACAATTGAGTTGATTATCAATCTTGGAAATGACCTCATCAAATTGCACCTGTATAACCCTACCTTTGATAAGAGGGACACCCAGGTATTTTAAGGGAGCAACAGCAGTGGAAAACCCAGTGAACTCCTTTAACCACTGTTTGAATTTGTCTTGAGTTCTGCAGCTAAATAACAGATTACATTTGGAGGTGTTGAACTTCATACAAGAGCAAAGTTGGAAGGTTTCCAAACACTGCATAATTTGCTTGGCAACAGTTTTGGTAGCTCTAGAAAACAGGATAATATCATCTACATACAATAGGTGGTTGGCATGTAAGTTGGACCTATGATGGAATCTAGTGGCAGAATTGCAGATTGTTCTGTCCAGAACTCTAGATAGGTAGTCCATTGCTAAGATGAAAAGGGTAGAGGACAATGGATCCCCTTGTTTCAAACCCCTAAATGCAGTAAAAAAATCATGAGCCCTTCCATTCATAAGGATAAAATTGTCATTACCTTGCAGCCACCTGGAGATGAGTGCACAAAAATTGGAAGAATAGCCTCTGGCTCTCAGTGTTTCCAGAATAAATTCCCAATTAACGGTAATATATGCTTTCCTCAAATCTAGTTTGTAAACTAAATTTCCCCCTCTACATGGTCTGTCCATATCAGTGAGCAGCTCCTGAGCCAAAAGGACATTGTCAATGATACTCCTGCCAGTGATGAAAGCAGCTTGGTTGGGTTTGACTAGTTGGGAGAGATGGGGCTTCAATCTATTTACAATAATTTTACTGATGAGTTTGCTAAAAACAGTGGTAAGGGAGATAGGTCGGAAATGTTCGCACTGAGTAGGGTTGTCAAAACTGCTCGTTGTTGGAGAACAGCTCGTGTTCGGCTCGTTAAGAAACTTGTGTTGGGCTCGTTTGCTAAGTTAACAAGTTGAACACGAATAACATGAATAAATATTTGTTATTTAGCATTCAACTCATTTTGGCTCGAAATACTACTAATCAATTATATATATATATATATATATATATATTAGANTGGAATGAGTAATATTAATACAGTTGGAGGAGATAGTCTTGAGAAAGTCATGATGTTTGGACCACATATTCAGGTATCTAAAAGGGGAAAGCCCAGTAGGAGAGGAAGCATTGATAGAGATGAGCAAAAGTCTATACTCAGGTCCTACAAAGTTATGGTGAGAGACAGTGGTGTATAAGAAATTCTAAAACCAATGATCATTGGCAAGGAACCTATCCAGCCTCTCCGAGGCGCTATCTCTTCACCAGGTAAACTGAGACCCAAGGAAGTCAAGATCAAACAGTCAGCAGCCCGTATATTATCCTTAAATTTGGTCATTATAGGAAGGCTTGGAGATCNTAGGTGCTATCTCTTCACCAGGTAAACTGAGACCCAAGAAAGTCAAGATCAAACAGTCAGCAGCCCGTATATTATCCTTAAATTTGGTCATTATAGGAAGGCTTGGAGATTTTCCACCCTTCTTTTCAGTAGGGGAAGAAATGCAGTTGAAGTCACCTCCGACCAACAAACTGGAGGACATGGAAGTACTAATGTGATGTAGATTTACCTAGAGATCCTCTCTAGCAGTTTTATTGCAACCTGCATAAATTATGGTAGCAAAACCAATGTTGCCAGCCATATTAAACGATAAATGAAGAAATTGGCCATGGTTGATGATAATTGTCCAGTTGATTTCCTGTCTGCAAAAAAAACAAATTTTGTTGATGCAGTTAGCCACATGGGCAAACCCATGCAATGATTTCATGGATTTAGAGGCATGTTTGTGAACTAAAGGTTCTAAAATAGCCATGCACCAAAATTTATAATTTCTATTAAGAGATTGAAGTCTAGATAGGGATAGAGGGAGAGTAATCCCCCTAATGTTCCAACATATAAGATTAATAATGATGGGATGGTTTAGCTTTTCCCCGGTAAGCCTTGTTAGAGAATTGCTCCTTGTTGAATATGAGCTTCCGGCTTCAATGATAAGAGTGTCTTCTTGAGAGTGCTTGCTCTCTGATTGTTGTTTCATTTTCTTCCTAGCCTTCTGAATGTGCCAATCAGCCTCGGGTACTTGTTGCATCACATGTATCTATATATGTATGTATGTATGTATACATGTATCTATAAATATGTATGTATGCATACATGTATTTATATATATGTATGTATACCTTCTAAAATTTTGGTGGAAGATCTATAAATACCTCCTCTAATTCACAGTTTAGAAAGGTGTTTTTAACGTCAAGTTGATGTAAGGATCAATCACGGTTTGCCACTATGGACAGTAGTAGGACACGAATAGAATTTATCTTGGCTACTGAAGCAAATGTCTCTTGATAGTCAATTCCTTGAGTCTGAGTCAATCCTTTTGCTACCAGTCGTGTTTTATATCTTTCGACACTCTCATCAGCTTTGACTTTAACAGTGGAAACCCATTTACGCCCAACAATAAACTTTTTTCTTGGCAAAGTGACTTCCAAGGTTCCATTTTTCAACAGAGCATTCATCTCTTCTTTTATTGCTATTCTCCAATTCGGATTACTAACTGCTTCCTGTATTGTTCTGGGTTCAGACAGATTAGAACTTTTTGACAATAAAGCTTGATGTTTGTGTGAGATTGTTTTGTAAGATAGATATTTTGTAATGAGATGTTTGGTAGTACAAGAACGTGTTCATTTTCTAAAGACTATAGGAAGATCCAGATTCATAACCTCTGAATCTTGAGCTTCTATTGATGAAAAAATAAGATCAGGATTGAAATTTACCTTGTGTTTCTTGAGGGTCGTCATTCAATTCTTCAGATTTGGGTGGAACTAAAGATTCAATTTGAATATTTTTCCTTTTATAGAATATTTTCCTGGAATAAACCAGAGGTTCTTTAATCTGCAGTATTTCTCCCCTTGTGTTAGAAAAGATAATTTTTGGTGACCTTTAACTAGGATTCTCTTGGTTTTTAATACTTACAACAACTATTCCCGATTCATTTTTATTAGGAACTTCAGGTGTATTTGGCGTTAGAATAATTCTTGGTAGTGGATCAGAAATGTGCCAAAAAATCATCTTCTTCATCTAATTTATACTCCCCCTATGGTTGATTTTTGTGACAGAAATAATTTTTTCCATGAAGATCACATCCATACCACTGTAAGTTTTTTTTGTGACAGGGTTAACACATTTGTAACCCCTTTTGCTTGAAGCATATCCTAGAAAAAANCGAACCTGCCAATCAGCCTCCGGTACTTGTTGCATCACATGTATCTATATATATGTATGTATGTATACATGTATTTATATATATGTAAGTATACCTTCTCAAATTTTGGTGGAAGATCCATAAATACCTCCTCCTCTAATTCACAATTTAGAAAGGTGTTTTTAACGTCGTTGATGTAAGGATCAATCACGGTTTGCCGCTATGGACAGTAGGACACGAATAGAATTTATCTTGGCTACCGAAGCAACTGTCTTCTGATAGTCAATTCCTAGAGTCTGAGTGAATCATTTTGCTATCAGTCGTGTTTTATATCTTTCGACACTCTCATCAGCTTTGACTTTAACAGTGAAAACCCATTTACACCCAACAATAAACTTTTCTCTTGGCAAAGTGACTTCCAAGGTTCCATTTTTCAACAGAGCATTCATCTCTTCCTTTATTGCTATTCTCCAATTTGGATTACTAACTGCTTCCTTTATTGTTCTGGGTTCAGACAGATTAGAATTTTTTGAAAATAAAGCTTGATGTTTGTGTGAGATTGTTTTGTAGGATAGATATTTTGTAATGAGATGTTTGGTAGTACAAGAACGTGTTCATTTTCTAAAGACTATAGGAAGATCCAGATTCATAACCTCTGAATCTTGAGCTGCTATTGATGAAAAAATAAGGTCAGGATTGAAAATTACATGTGTTTCTTGAGGGTCGTCATTCGATTCTTCAGATTGGGGTGGAACTAAAGATTCAATTTGAACATTTTTCCTTTTATGGAGTATTTTCCTGGAATAAACCAGAGGTTCTTTAATCTGCAGTATTTCTCCCATTGTGTTAGAAAAGATAACTTATGATGACCTTTAACTAGGATTCTCTTGGTTTTTAATACTTTCAACAACTATTCCCGATTCATTTTTATTAGGAACTTCAGGTGTATTTGGCGTTAGAACAATTCTTGGTAGTGGATCAAAAATGTGCCAAAAGATCATCTTCTTCAACTGATTTATACTCCCCCTAAGGTGGATTTTTGTGACAGAAATAATTTTTTCCATGAAGATCACATCCATACTACTGTAAGTTTTTTTTGTGACAGGGTTAACACATTTGTAACCCCTTTTGCTTGAAGCATATCCTAAAAAAAATGCATTTTTCAGATTTTAGATCCAATTTTGATCGAAATTTATTTGGAATATGAACAAAACATGTGCATCCAAAGATTTTTAAAGGAATATTTGAAGTCATCCGTAGAATTAAAAAATTGTTTGTCAGCTTGTTTAGAGAAGTTGTATATTTTAAAACTTGAGTGGGCATTCGATTTATTAAAGATAATGTTGTTAAAATGGCGTCCCCCCATAAATATTTAGGAACGTTCATTGAAAACATAATAGCTCAAGCAACCTCAAGTAAATGTCTATTTTTTCTTNTTTTAAAACTTGAGTGGGCATTCAATTTATTAAAGATAATGTTGTTAAATGGCGTCCCCTCATAAATATTTAGGAACGTTCATTGAAAACATAATAGCTCAAGCAACCTCAAGTAAATGTCTATTTTTTCTTTCAGCAATTTCATTTGTCGTGGAGTGTCACGTTATGTGAATTGATGAATTATGTCTATGTTTATTAAAAACCCCCTAAACATTCATTAAAGTATTCAGTTCCATTGTCTGTTTTAAGGATGCATATTTTTATTTCAAATTGAGTTTCAATCATGTTGTAAAATTCTTGAAAGAGTTTTTCAACTTCTGGTTTATTGCTTATAANACAATTCCATTTTATCGTAGAGTGTCACGACATGTGGATTGATGAATTATGTCTATATTTATTAAAAACTCCCCTAAACATTCATTAAAGTATTCAGTTCCATTGATTGTTTTAAGGATGCATATTTTTGTTTCAAATTGAGTTTCAATCATGTTGTAAAATTCTTGAAAGAGTTTTTCAACTTCTGGTTTATTGTTTATAAAATAAACTCAACATATTTTGGTGTGATGATCAATAAAAGTCACAAAACCTCTTTTTCCAGATAATGTTTTGATTTTTGAAGGTCCCCAAACATCACTATGAATCATTAAAAAAGGTTTTCAAGGATAGTATGATTTTCGAGCATAATTTATGCGTTGATTTTTTGCCATATAACATGTTTCACATTGAAGGTAAAATTAACACCCTTAAACATATGAGGAAATAGATGTCTTAAATAAGGAAAACTTGGATGGCCTAGTCTAAGATGTCATTTCATTATTTTTTTCTAATGTAGAGTTCAAACTCATACAGTTGTAAGCTTGAACATTTTTATTACTAGGAATAGTGTTCGCAAGATAGTAAAGCCCTCCAATCTCTTTAGCTCTCCCAATCATCATTCCCGACTTCTGGTCCTGAAATACACAAAATAATTAACAAAAACTTACACGACAGTTAAAATCTTTTGAAAGTTTGCTGACGGATACAAGGTTACATTTGAGCTTTAGAACATAAAGTACAAATTTTACCTATACTTTTGAACAGGTTAATGTTTCCTTTTCCAGCAAATAGAAGAGAAATTATCGTCTGCAATACGAACATTTTTATGGCCAGAACATGGGTTATATGAATAAAATAAATGGTGTAAATTTGTCATATGATCAGAAGCTCCAGAATCAATAATCCAAGGGGGTTTTAATTTTCTACTTGTATGAACCAGGGAACAATTTGGAGTACCAGTTGCCGAATTGGAGTTTAGAAGATTCAGGAGTTGATCGATTTGCTCCTTGCTAAATGGGCTGATTTGTTTAGCAGCAGTGTTCACAGTAGGTAGCTGGCGCTTGTACCGTGGCTTCCAATCTGCAGGTTTCTTTAGTGTGTCGTGGCATGTTGCAATGATCACACCACACCCGGGCTTTCTCCTCATTTGTTTGTGGATGTGGAGCATTCCACTTGTTGATATGAACTTCAGAATTGAATGTCGAGGTCTAAGGTATGTTGGTAGGAGTGGATTTCTTGTTGAGCATTACTCTTCTTCGAGTTTCTTTGCGGCAGACTTCCGAGAAAGCCTCATGGATTGAAGGCAGGGGACTTCTCCCAGAAATTCTACCCCTTACCTCATCAAAATCCTCATTAAAACCAACAATAAATTAAAAAAATAATATTTGCATCAATAATGATCTTATACATACAAGCATTATCAGGACACTTTCACTCTTGAACATTAAACAAGTCTAGTTTTATCATATTCTCTTCAAAGAACTAAAATATTTTGTGACAGGATCATTACATTGACGAATATCACCAAATTTCAGGGAAAGTTCATAAACTTGTGATTGGTTACCCATATACGAATACTTTTGGGCTATATTCTCCCAGAGTTCTTTGGCAGTAAAGTAACACATAAATTTTGTGCCTATCTCATCTTCCATAGAGTTCACCAGCCAGGTCATTATCATGGAATTTTCTGCATTCCAGGTTGCGTGGGATGGATCTATAGTGGCTGGCTCACGGACTCTCCCTGTTAGGTAGTCTATCTTTCCTCTTCCTCTATTGTACATCCACACCGACACCGATTGTGACCAGCGTAGAAAATTGTCACCATTGAGTCAGATTGTTGTGAACTTGGCTGGATGATTTTCGGTGGTTCTAGAGGAGAGCGGTGCGGAAAAAGACGGCAGGGTGGAGGGCTGAGTGGAGGTAGCGTAATCATTTGTATTTTCAAACATGATAGAAGAAAGGGACGAAGCGTTTTCTCACGGCTGGACAAGGAGAAAGCTAGGGTTTTCCAGAAATTTTATTCCTGCTCTGATACCATGAAAACATAAACAGAGGAAAATACTTTCTTCTTCCTTTGATGCTTTAGAAGGTATATCTACTTATAGGAATATCACCTCCTAAATAAGGAAATTACCTAATTGCTTATATCTTAAATAAGGAAATTACCTAATTGCTTTTAGTTATTTCTCATTATATTACATAGCTAATTATGCAAAGATTTGTACAGTTCCACAATAATCTATAAAAGAAAAAAACATTAATGTTGTAAATCAAATTGGATTTTCAACAGCATAAAACTGATCCCCAAAACTTTTCAGGAAATTACATAATTGCTTATATCTTAAATAAGGAAATTACTTAATTGCTTTTAATTATTTCCTATTATATTACATGGCTAATTATGCAAAAATTTGTACAGTTACACAATAATTTATAAACGGAAAAAACATTAATGTTGTAAATCAAATTGGATTTTCAACAGCATAAAGCTGATCCCCCAAAACTTTCCAATCATGAACATACCCAACAATTGAAAAGACTAAAGATATTGTCATATTCCTATCAAAAAAAATTGTAAACCATTTTACAAATATATTCTGCAAAAGCACAGTTAATGAATATATGATCCAAACCTTCCTCATGTTACCTACACAGAAAACAACATCAGTAGGGAGAATACAATGAAGCACTCTCCAAAAGAAAAAAGATTGAGATTNCTTATAAGATAAACCCAACATATTCTGGTGTGATCATCAATAAAAGTTACAAAACCCTTTTTTTTCCAGATAATGTTTTGATTTTTGAAGGTCCTCAAACATCACTATGAATCATGAAAAAAGGTTTTCAAGGATAGTATGATTTTCGAGCATAATTTATGCGTTGATTTTTTGCCAAATAACAAGTTTCACATTGAAGTAAGGTAAAATTAACACGTTTAAACATATGAGGAAATAGATGTCTTAAATAAGGAAAACTTGGATGGCCTAGCCTAAGATGTCATTTAAATTTTTTTCTAATGTAGAGTTCAAACTCATACTGTTGTAAGCTTGAACATTTTTATTACTAGAAATAGTATCCGCAAGGTAAAGCCCTCCTATCTCTTTAGCTCTCCCAATCATCATTCCCGACTTCTGGTCCTGAAAGACACAAGATGATTCACAAAAACTTACATGGCAGTTAGAATCTTTTGAAAGTTTGCTGACGAATACAATGTTACATTTGAGCTTTAGAACATAAAGTGCAAATTTTACCTATACTTTTGAACAAGGTAATATTTCCTTTTCCAGCAAATAGAAGAGAAATTATCGTCCGCAATACGAACCTTTTTATGGCCAGAACATGGGTTATATGAATAAAATAAATGATGTAAATTTTTCATATGATCAGAAGTTCCAGAATCAATAATCCAAGGGGTTTGATTTTCTACTTGTATGAACCAGGGAACAATTTGGAGTACCAGTTGCTGAATTGGAGTTTAGCAGATTCAGGAGTTGAACGATTTGCTCCTTGCTAAATGGGCTGATTTGTTTAGCAGCAGTGTTCACAGTAGGTGGCTGGCGCTTGTTCCGTGGCTTCCAATCTGCAGGTTTCTTTAGTGTGTCGTGGTCTGTTGCAATGATCATACCACACCCGGGGTTTCTCCTTATTCGTTTGTGGATGTGGAGCATTCCACTTGTTGATATGAACTTCAGAATTGAATGTTGAGGTCTCAGGTATGCTGGTAGGAGTAGATTTCTTGTTGAGCATTACTCTTCTTCGAGTTTCTTTGCGGCGGACTTCCGAGAAAGCCTCATGGATTGAAGGCAGGGGACTTCTCCCAGAAATTCTACCCCTTACCTCATCAAAATCCTCATTAAGACCAACACGAAATTAAAAAAATAATATTTGCATCAGCAATAATCTTATACATACAAGCATTATCAGGACACTTTCACTCTTGAACATTAAACAAGTCTAGTCTTATCATATTCTCTTCAAAGAATTAAAATATTTTGTGACAGAATCATTACATTGACGAATATCACCAAGTTTCAGGGAAAGTTCATAAACCTATGATTGGTTACCCATATCCGAATACTTTTGGGTTATATTCTCCCAGAGTTCTTTGGCAGTAGAGTAACACATAAAGTTTGTGCCCATCTCATCTTCCATAGAGTTCACCAGCCAATTCATTATCATGGAATTTTCTGCATCCCAGATTGCGTGGGATGGATCTATAGTGGCTGGCTCACGAACTTTCCCTGTTAGGTAGTCTATCTTTCCTCTTCCTCTATTGTACATCCACACCGACACCGATTGTGACCAGCGTAGAAAATTGTCACCATTGAGCCAGATTGTGATGAACTTGGCTGGATGATTTTCGAGGGTTCTAGAGGAGAGTGGTGAGGAAAAAGACGGCAGGGTGGAAGGCTGAGTGGAGGTAGCGTAATCATTTGTATTTTCAGACATGATAGAAGAAAGGGACGAAGCGTTTTCTCACGGCTGGACAAGGAGAAAGCTAGGGTTTTCCAGAAATTTTATTCCTGCTCTAACCATGAAAACATAAACAAAGAGAGGAAAATACTTTCTTCTTCCTTTGATGCTTTACAAGGTAAATCTACTTATAGGAATATCACCTCCTAAATAAGGAAATTACCTAATTTTAAATAAGGAAATTACCTAATTGCTTTTAGTTATTTCTCATTATATTACATAGCTAATTATGCAAAGATTTGTACAGTTACACAGTAATCTACAAAAGGAAAAAACATTAATGTTGTAAATCAAATTGGATTTTCAACAGCATAAAACTGATCCCAAAACTTTTCAGAAAATTACATAATTGCTTATATCTTAAATAAGGAAATTACCTAATTGCTTTTAATTATTTCCTATTATATTGCATGGCTAATTATGCAAAAATTTGTACAGTTACACAATAATCTATAAAAGGAAAAAGCATTAATGTTGTAAATCAAATTGGATTTTCAGCAGCATAAAGCTGATCCCCCAAAACTTTCCAATCATGAACATACCCAGCAATTGAAAAGACTGTAGATCTTTTCATATTCCAATCAAAAAAAATTGTAAACCATTTTACAAATATATTCAGCAAAAGCACAGTTAATGAATATATGATCCAAACCTTCCTCTTGTTACCTACACAGAAAACAACATCAGTAGGGAGAATAAAATGAAGCACTCTCCAAAAGAAAAAAGATTGAGATGGCTTAATCCAAAATTTCTAAGCCCATCTCAAATCAGGTACATATTCAAAATAAAAAGAACAAGCAAAAGTCTTAGAGATAGAATACCCCATATTACCTTTAATTTTCACTTTGTCACTGCCATGAGTATTGGGAACGCTAGCAATAATATGAATATCAGAACTGCCACAATATTAGCTAACATTCCAGCATCCTAGCAATTATATTTCCAACAGCTATTCACAGCAAAATTGATATTAATAGGACCTCCATACTGCTCAGCTAAAGTATCACCACTTAATCATTTTTTTCGAACAAAGGAATCAGCAACATTAATAGTAATAGCCAAAGAATGATTATTAGGACAATACTTGTTTTTCATCAGTTGAGCCCACAAATAAACACCTTCTCTAAGCCGCAATCAAAGCTTCATGAAGTTAATTTTCATAGAATCATCAGTACTTCTGAACCCCAAACAACCAGAAGAAGTTGGCTTGCACAGTCTACACCAACTCTTCCAATGACCTTTTTGCCTTTACCAGCTCATAAGAAATTATTGAAAATATTAGCCAGCCTCTTGCCAACTTTAGTAAGATTTTTCATAATTTTCTAGTATATAAAGGTATAGATGTAAGAATAATCTTTAAGAGAATAATTTTACCTCCAAAATAAAGAAAGCAGTTATCCCAAGAATGAATTCTCTTCCTGATTTTATCCATCAGATTATCAAACAGATGATTTCTTCTTTTGCCTTTATTAAGAAAAAAAATCCAAATACTGTATAGAAAGAGCCCCTTTTCTGCAATTAGTAAAATCCTGAATCCAATTCTTCTTCATCACAGGAATAACTTTCTCACAATAAAACATGCATTTATTGAAATTAAACAAAAGTTGAAAAGCATTCTGAAAATGTACCAACCCTTTCCACAATCTCCCAATTAATTTCTTATTGTCATTAGTAAGGATCACAAGATCATCAACATATGCAAGATGAAAAATCCCCAACTCACCTTTATGAGCAAAGCACATTCTAGGGTGGGGTGCTTGAAGAATAAATTATTAAGATATCTTGAAAAATAATCAAAGGTGATTATAAAGATAAAAGGATATAAAGGATCACCTTGCTTGATACCTCTAGCTGCCTTGAAGAAACCACAATTGTTCCCATTAATTAAAATGGAATAGAAATTATTATCCATAATCCTCTTAATAATCAAGCAAAAAGCATTGGTAAATCCTCTAGCTTTAAAAACTAAATGAACTCCCATCTAATAGTATCATAGGCTTTTTTAATATCCATTTTGAATATAGCATTACCTCCTCTACTCTTCTTCTCCATGTCAAGAACCAGCTCCTGAGCAACTAAAGCATTCTCATGGATAAACCTGCTTTTAATAAAAGCAGACTAATTAGTAAAAATTAGCAAGCAGATGAGGTTGAATCCTTGATACAATGATTCTATTAATGATCTTATAAATCACAGTATTAAGATTAATATGCCTACCAGCATCCCAACAGTTGCTATCCTTATTTTTCGGAATAATGATAAGCTTGGTAGATTTAAAATATCTAGGCATTCAATGCCTTTAAAAAACTCCTGAATAGCATGAATAACATCTCATTTAACAGTATCCCAACAACTCTTATAAAAGGCAGCCGAATTGTTTAATGACCTTCCGCTTTGCATAGTTTTTGCTGCAATATGGTTTTTTCTTTGGATCGAGAGGAAAAATACAGCATTTTACAGAAGTATTCAGTATGAAAAAGCCTTCCTCAGTTTCTGCATGCTTTTATTTATTTATTTTTATCTGCGCTATTTCATTTTTTTCTGCTTTACTACTTACATTTTGCTTAGGTCCTGCTATTTATTTTTTAAAACCAATAATTATCTATTTCATTTCTGACGAGAAATTGATTCACCTAATTATCTACATCAAAAAACAAAATTTCTAAACTATAGAATTACTACAGCATAACGAACAAGTCATATTATAGTCATCCACAAACAGCAGCTAAATAGGTAAATTTTAAATCTTATGAACGATTTGCCCTTTCTAACCAAAGCAACAAACAGATGCTGCAACATTTACAAAGATAATATCTGACATGTTCCATCATATATGATCAACTTGAAAAAGTTCATTAAGCTGACAAAGTGATTCAAATGGCAAGTTCATGTTAGGACCAGATTATCCCGGTAGCATTTTTGAGTTTAAATGCCACCAAACTGAACATCCAGACCAATACTGACTCAAAGTACTTAAAGAGAACTATTGTTCGAAAATATAAAGTGGCATTTACATACATAACACACAATTCTTATGTATTTACATATCTCAAACCCAAACTTTTATAAATACACACATAACACTCGAATATTTATTTTCACATGAAAAATAGCATTATTAGTGAAATATACTTTTTCATGCATAGGTTTAAAGCACTAAAATGTTATGTATATAAATATGAAAGTTTAGATGTGCGATATGTAAATCCATAAGAATTTTGTGCCATGTATGTTCATTTCCCAAAAATAAAAGCAATAAGATACATTTGACCTTATGGAAGAGCAAGTAAGAAAACACTAAAAGACGAAAAAATAAACAAAGAATCTTATAAAGATCTTCTAATTTTTTAATATAAATAATATCCTTCTTCACACCAATCAAACGGATAAATCATACTTGTCACAATATTCTACTATAGAAAAGACAACAATTATATTACTTTGATTGGCATGAATTTAAAATAGTTTTATGCGGTTTTAAATCAATATACAAGGTTCCACTTGAGATATAAAAAAAAATTCTTAGGGAAAAAAGAACAAATTAAAAAAGAAAAAAGAAAATGGAACAAATGAACACAAGCAGGAATTGATGACCAAAAAAAAAGGTTTGCCATCTAACAGAATCCCAACATTGTGCCAAATGAAAGTTGATTTTCGCTTTTGTTGACACGTACATTGTCAAAAAAATTATCAATGAACGTAACGCCTTACAAAAGCGATAAAAAATGTAAAATATGGTATTTGGTGCATAAATATTGACAGAGGATCAAAAACACAAAAAAAAAACATCAAGGATACAAGAAATCTTTTCAAAACAAGCAATTTGTATAAACAATAAGTTTATGTGGCCCTTATTGTATAGAATAAATGTCCTCTATTTTTATATCAATTTCGACTTCATACAAAATATTTCCCTTTTCAAAAAATTATCTGGCACTCCTGATATTCATGAGAAGCTATAGATCTATTTTTTGAACATTAAAGAGAAAATGCAACAACTTAGTGAGAGGAAGCGCTGAGGGATCTACAGCTTGAAATCATAGTCAGCCTAAATCAGACCGTAACAGATTCAATACACATACAAACAGAATGAATGATAAATTTAATCTGAAGTATAGCATAATCAATACTCACTAATTGAAATAGAAAAAAAGTAAGCAACGAATTCAAAGCTATCAAAGAAATACTTGAAATATCTTATATGCTAGAAGAACACCTACTATTCTTGCAATTGGAGCCTTTACTCTCTAAGGCAATCAGCACAATGATGGTGATTACATTTAGGCATCTAAATCCCTTGCATTNCTTTTTGCCTTTACCAGCTCATAAGAAATTATTGAAAATATTAGCCAGCCTCTTGCCAACATTAGTAAGATTTTTTATAATTTTCTAGTATATAAAGGTATAGATGTAAGAATACTCTTTAAGAGAATAATTTTACCTCCAAAATAAAGAAAGCAGTTATCCCAAGAATGAATTCTCTTCCTGATTTTATCCATCAGATTATCAAACAGATGATTTCTTCTTTTGCCTTTATTAAGAAAAAAAATCCAAATACTGTATAGGAAGAGCCCCTTTTCTGCAATTAGTAAAATCCTGAATCCAATTCTTCTTCATCACAGGAATAACTTTCTCACAATAAAACATGCATTTATTGAAATTAAACAAAAGTTGAAAAGCATTCTGAAAATGTACCAACCCTTTCCACAATCTCCCAATTAATTTCTTATTGTCATTAGTAAAGATCACAAGATCATCAACATATGCAAGATGAGAAATCCCCAACTCACCTTTATGAGCAAAGAACATTCTAGGGTGCTTGAAGAATAAATTATTAAGATATCTTTAAAAATAATCAAAGGTGATTATAAAGATAAAAGGATATAAAGGATCACCTTGCTTGATACCTCTAGCTGCCTTGAAGAAACCACAATTGTTCCCATTAATTAAAATGGAATAGAAATTATTATCCATAATCCTCTTAATAATCAAGCAAAAAGCATTGGTAAATCCTCTAGCTTTAAAAACTAAATGAACTCCCATCTAATAGTATCATAGGCTTTTTTAATATCCATTTTGAATATAGCATTACCTCCTCTACTCTTCTTCTCCATGTCAAGAACCAGCTCCTGAGCAACTAAAGCATTCTCATGGATAAACCTGCTTTTAATAAAAGCAGACTAATTAGTAAAAATTAGCAAGCAGATGAGGTTGAATCCTTGATACAATGATTCTATTAATGATCTTATAAATCACAGTATTAAGATTAATATGCCTACCAGCATCCCAACAGTTGCTATCCTTATTTTTCGGAATAATGATAAGCTTGGTAGATTTAAAATATCTAGGCATTCAATGCCTTTAAAAAACTCCTGAATAGCATGAATAACATCTCATTTAACAGTATCCCAACAACTCTTATAAAAGGCAGCCGAATTGTTTAATGACCTTCCGCTTTGCATAGTTTTTGCTGCAATATGGTTTTTTCTTTGCATCGAGAGAAAAAATACAGCATTTTACAAAAGTATTCAGTATGAAAAAGCCTTCCTCAGTTTCTTCATGCTTTTATTTATTTATTTTTATCTGCGCTATTTCATTTTTCTCTGCTTTACTACTTACATTTTGCTTAGGTCCTGCTATTTATTTTTTTAAACCAATAATTATCTATTTCGTTTCTGATGAGAAATTGATTCACCTAATTCTCTGCATCAAAAAACAAAATTTCTAAACTATAGAATTACTACAGCATAACGAACAAGTCATATTATAGTCATCCACAAACAGCAGCTAAATAGGTAAATATTAAATCTTATGAACGATTTACCCTTTCTAACCAAAGCAACAAACAGATGCTGCTACATTTACAAAGATAATATCTGACATGTTCCATCATATATGATCAACTTGAAACAGTTCATTAAGCTGACAAAGTGATTCAAATGGCAAGTTCATGTTAGGACCAGATTATCCCAGTAGCATTTTTGAGTTTAAATGCCACCGAACTGAACATCCAGACCAATACAGACTCAAAGTACTTAAAAGAGAACTATTGTTCGAAAATATAAAGTGGCATTTACATACATAACACACAATTCTTATGTATTTACATATCTCAAACCCAAACTTTTATAAATACACACATAACACTCGAATATTTATTTTCACATGAAAAATAGCATTATTAGTGAAATATACTTTATCATGCATAGGTTTAAAGCACTAAAATGCTATGTATATAAATATGAAAGTTTAGGTGTGTGATATGTAAATCCATAAGAATTTTGTGCCATGTATGTTCATTTCCCAAAAATAAAAGCAATATGCTACATTTGACCTTATGGAAGAGCAAGTAAGAAAACACTAAAAGAAAAAAAATCAACAAAGAATCTTATAAAGATCTTCTAATTTTTTTTAAAAAATAATATCCTTTTTAACACCAATCAAACGGATAAATCATACTTGTCACAGAATTCTACTATAGAAAAGACAACAATTATATTACTTTGATTGGCATGAATTTAAAATAGTTTTATGCGGTTTTAAATCAAAATGCAAGGTTCCACTTGAGATACAAAAAAAAAACTTAGGGAAAAAAGAACAAATTAAAAAAGAAAAAAGAAAATGGAACAAATGAACACAAGCAGAAATTGATGACCAAAACAAAAGTTTGCCATCTAACAGAATCCCAACATTGTGCCAAATGAAAGTTGATTTTCGCTTTTGTTGACACGTACATTGTCAAAAAAATTATCAATGAACGTAACGCCTTACAAAAGCGATAAAAAATGTAAAATATGGTATTTGGTGCATAAATATTGACAGAGGATCAAAAACACAAAAAAAAACATCAAGGATACAAGAAATCTTTTCAAAACAAGCAATTTGTATAAACAATAAGTTTATGTGGCCCTTATTGTATAGAATAAATGTCCTCTATTTTTATATCAATTTCGACTTCATACAAAATATTTCCCTTTTCAAAAAATTATCTGGCACTCCTGNCCAATTTCGACTTCATACAAAATATTTCACTTTTCAACAACTTATCTGGCACTCCTGATATTCATGAGAAGCTATAGATCTATTTTTTGAATATTAAAGAGAAAATGCAACAACTTAGTGAGAGGAAGCGCTAAGGGATCTACAGCTTGAAATCATAGTCGGCCTACACATTTTAACCCATAGTAAATAAGACCGTAACAGATTCAGTACACATACAAACAGAATGAATGATAAATTTAATCTGAAGTATAGCATAATCAATACTCACTAATTGAAATAGAAAAAAAGTAAGCAACGAATTCAAAGCTATCAAAGAAATACTTGAAATATCTTATATGCTAGAAGAACACCTACTGTTCTTGCAATTGCATAGTACAAGACGTCAAATGGAGCCTTTACTCTCTAAGGCAATCAGCACAATGATGGTGATTACATTTAGGCATCTAAATCCCTTGCATTTGAAGTGCTCTACACTCAAAACCATTCAAACTAAACAACGCCATAATGAACTGGGTTCACAAATCATTTCGCCACAATCCTAAATTCTCTCACTTCCGGATTTAGTCCAATTTTTTTCAATGCAATTGTTTACAATCAACTTCCACTATTTAGTAGAAAGTCAATAAAAGTGATTTATAGGTGAAGCATAAATTCCAATTACATGAATTTGAAGGTTTCCATCAATTTTTACTTTTCAGCAAAAATTAATAATAAAATAGATAAAACTACATTGAAGTTAAGTAAAAAATTGTTTTACTTCACGATGGAAATAATTTAATATAAAATTAATGAGATGATGGATTAAAATGAAACCTCACTGCAATTCAAGCTAACACTAAAATCCAATTCATAAGGAATACAAATAAATATCATCACTTTAACGTCCAAACACATGCATCAAAAGAAACTGTCCTTATTAGTCTAGGTAGCTTTATTCCACTTTGTGCAACGAAAACAGATTACAAATATAAGATCATAATAAAATTATTGAGGGAATAATATATTCCTAGAAAAAAGATTCAAAGCACTTCACAATCAAATCAAGATTTCATTGAAGCTCCTCAAACTTTAGAGCTTTACTCAAACATTGCACATTGTTGAACCTAGAAAATATTCTACATTACTCTGTTATAATGATAGTTCTTCTAAAGATCAAATGAAGTCATATTCAAATGATTTTGGCATTCCTAAACAGCGCCCTCTAAAAGGGGGAATTTGGTTGTGCCAGCCAATTTGCCTCAAACATTATAGCTTATTAGATTGACAATAATTAAAACAGTAGCAATTTTCTGTCTGCTAAACTTCTTTAACTTCTATTCTTAGATGGGTTTGACAGCCTTCTTTAAAGGTTGTTATAATGGCAGAAACCACAACAACAACAACAAAAAAAAAAAAAACCTTCAATGACAGTTACATATGTATATATTCATTATAAAAAAAGTCTCCAGAAAAGCTCTGCATTATTTTTTTTAATTTGCTATAATAAATTTGACACCCTTTGCAAGCCATGATAATTGGCTCCATGTAAGACGAGCCTTTTTGGCCAGCCTAGCCCATGGGCTCAACTTACCCATCTCCTTCCTTCCTGTTAAAACTATTCTTTTTCTATAGCATCAGTGCTCAACAGGACAAAGGGCATATTTGGCAAGCACGAAAACAGCACTTAAGCTCACTTAAGTACCAAATAGTGTAATTCCTCNAATTTCTAAACAGCGCCCTCTAAAAGGGGGAATTTGGCTGTGCCAGCGAATTTGCCTCAAACATTATAGCTTATTAGATTTACAATAATTAAAACAGTAGCAATTTTCTGTCTGCTAAACTTCTTTAATTTCTATTCTTAGATGGGTTTGACAGCCTTCTTTAAAGGTTGTTATTATGGCAGAAACCACAACAACAACCAAAAAAAAAAAAACCCTTCAATGACAGTTACATATTTATATATTCATTGTGAACAAAGTCTCCAGAAAAGCTCTGCATTATCTTTTTTAATTTGCTATAAAAAATTTGACACCCTTTGCAAGCCACGATAATTGGCTCCATGTAAGACAAGTCCCTTTTTGGCCAGCCTAGCCCATGGGCTCAACTTACCCATCTCCTTCCTTCCTGTTGAAACTATTCTTTTTCTATAGCATCAGTGCTCAACAAGACAAAGGGCATATTTGGCAAGCACGAAAACAGCACTTAAGCTCACTTAAGTACCAAATAGTGTAATTCCTCTCCCCTCATTCCACTTTACAAAGTGCAGCTTCTGCCATAAGCTTCCTAAGAGCTTCACACGCTAAGCGCGGACAACCCTCACACCTCACACGCTTATTATCTAGAGGGCTTTAGGGTTGATCTTTGTTTGATTCTCTTGTNGTTACATATGTATATATTCATTGTGAACAAAGTCTCCAGAAAAGCTCTGCATTATTTTTTTTTAATTAGCTATAATAAATTTGACACCCTTTGCAAGCCACGATAATTGGCTCCATGTAAGACAAGTCCCTTTTCGGCCAGCCTAGCCCATGGGCTCAACTTACCCATCTCCTTCCTTGCAGTTGAAACTATTCTTTTTCTATAGCATCAGTGCTCAACAACACAAAGGGCATATTTGGCAAGCACGAAAACAGCACTTAAGCTCACTTAAGTACCAAATAGTGTAATTCCTCTCCCCTCATTCCACTTTCCAAAGTGCAGCTTCTGCCATAAGCTTCCTAAGAGCTTCCTACGCTAAGCACGGACAACCCTCACACCTCACACACTTATTATCTAGAGGGCTTTATGGTTGATCCTTGTTTGATTCTCTTGTTATTCCTAGCCATTCATCTTCTTCCTCAATGCTGAGCTTGTCCTTCCTCACAATTNGGTATTTTTCATGTCTTCTTGCAGGTTGTTGATTTTTAGGACTTGGAGCAAAAATGAAACAAAATGGATGAAATTTTGATTCAAAATGAAGAATATGAAAATTTGTTCCACGNTGTATTTTTCATGTCTTCTTGCAGGTTGTTGATTTTTAGAACTTGGAGCAAAAATGAAACAAAATGGATGAAATTTTGATTCAAAATGAAGAATATGAAAATTTGTTCCACGCCGATGGCGTCATTTAACAAATAGCAGTGAATTAAATAGAAGTCCACTAGCGCCGATGACACCAGAATGGGTACCGACGGCGTGAGTGTTAGTGCAAACCCTAAATGAATTTGGAAGCTTTTTGAAGATTTTTTTGATGCACCTATTGGAGAACCGACTCTAGGCTTTATTTGGGGTCGAAATTGATCAGAAAAGTGACTCTTCCTGACTTCTCATTGCTCAAAATTCAACCTCCTACGCACCACACTCTCTTTCATTTCATTTCACAACCATTTAAAGTCCATTATTCTTATAATTTAGAGTTTTTGTGGTGAGATTAAGTGTGAATTTTTCTCTAAGAGTTGTTAGANGACTTCTCATTGCTCAAAATTCAACCTCCTACACACCACACTCTCTTTCATTTCATTTCACAACCATTTAGAGTCCATTATTCTTATAATTTAGAGTTTTTGTGGTGAGATTAAGTGTGAATTTTTCTCTAAGAGTTGTTAGAGAAGGAGAAAAGTGAGAGATTTATTCTTCCTACATTTCCTAGGAGAGGTTAAAATAGATTTGTTTTCAGAAAGAGTTTCAAATAAGTGTTGTTTGTTTAATAGTGTTGTATGAACATTATTTTATTAATGAAATTTGTGTTTTGTTGTATCTTTCTCCTGAAGTCTGAGTTGTTTCCTTTATCTTTCTCCCAACTCTAAGATATGGTGAAATGAAGAGATAATATGGATGTGCCAATGTTAAAGTATAAAATAAATTGTGATGGTTTTTCAACTCAAAACTTAATTTACTTTTTGATCTGGCCAATTGAATTGTTAAAATTTATTGTAAAACATATGATTCAAAAAATGGAGTATGATTTCTACAACAGAGTGAGGATCACATTTGATTCCATGAAGGAGAATTTCATTCATTGAATTAAGTGCAAATAAATAAGAAATATATATTGTTGGGCATAGAATTGGAGATTTTAGGATGACAGACTAAAAATCCCCAATTTGGTCTTTGTGTTTAAGAACTAAAGCGAGAGTTAGCCTTCAGGGGAATGGAAGTGGGAGCTCTGGAGTGAGAGCTAGTATCCTCCCAGCCTAGCCACAGATTTAGAGACTAAACCTGGGATTAGCCAATGATTTTCTATAACACTCTATCAGGGTAGAAAGTTAAAACTGCTCCTATTTGACACAATACATATTTTAACCATTTATCTCATCTCATTTTACCAAAATCTCATTGTAGTAGGAAAGATGCTTTTTCACATAAGAAATCTNACACTACCTTGATGTAGAGAATGACTCTCAAGAATAGTTAAAAGATGATGCTCTGCTAGAATTTGAAGAAGAGATTAAGTCAATGCTTAACGATTTAAAGGAAATCAACCTTGAGACTGAGGAGCAGCCCCGACCAACCTTTATAAGTTCCTTACTTGGCGAGTNGGACTACCTCGATGTAGAGAATGACTCTCAAGAATAGTTAAAAGATGATGCTCCGCTAGAATTTGAAGAAGAGATTAAGTCAATGGTTAACAATTTAAAGGAAATCAACCTTGAGACTGAGGAGCAGCCCCGACCAACCTTTATAAGTTCCTTACTTGGCGAGTGAGAATCCATAGAGCTAATAAAGTTATTATAGAAATTTAAAGATTGCTTTACCTGGAGCTATGATGAAATGTCAGGGTTGTCAGCAGAAGTTGTAGTACATAAGCTCAGGGTGGATAAAGATATGACCCCAGTAAAAAAAAACTCCCAGAAGAATGAGTCTCGAAGTAGAGCAACAAGTCATTATCAAAGTGAACAAATTAATAGANCTCCCAGAAGAATGAGTCTCGAAGTAGAGCAACAAGTCATTATCAAAGTGAACAAATTAATAGANTACTTAAACAAAGGAAATTTAATCAGCAATCTAAATTGCTAGGTCAACAATTTCAGTTCGAGATGTACTTAGCATTATATGATTTATGCAATAAGCTAATCATCATCAAGTTGAGAATATGGTGGTTGTAATATCATTGGTACATCTCTTGCAAGTGACATACATTACATTTTGCCCTTTAGATATAAAATGTTCTTCCAGGCTTGTTTTCATTTGTATGGCATCTTATCAAGAAATAAATTAATTATGGATACCATGACATCGTAAATTTTTTGCATTATAGCAACTTGTGTTGATGCCCTCTTCCTTCAATTGAATTGTGTAGATTCTATTTACATGGCAATGTTAAACCTTTTGTACAAGATTTATATTCTTCTAATTTAGTTTATTATCCTTTGGAAAAAGGTATTCATTCTATACATCATTTTCACATCTCATTTTATTCCTAATCATCCGTTGAATTATAATCAGAAGAAACGGACTAGAGATATATGTCATCAAGAAGAAATGTTAACTATAAGTTAAATCTTATACAACAACAACAAACATTTATCCCACTAAGTGGGGTCAGGTACATGAATACTTTTTTCTCCATTGCGTCCTATTAAGTGTCATATTTTCTATTTACATGGCAATGTTAAACCTTTTGTACAAGATTTATATTCTTCTAATTTAGTTTATTATCCTTTGGAAAAAGGTATTCATTCTATACATCATTTTCACATCTCATTTTATTCCTAATCATCCGTTGAATTATAATCAGAAGAAACTGACTAGGGATATATGTCATCAAGGAGAAATGTTAACTATAAGTTAAATCTTATACAACAACAACAAACCTTTATCCCACTAAGTGGGGTCAGGTACATGAATATTTTTTTCTCCATTGCGTCCTATTAAGTGTCATATTATCATTTAATTATAATAAATTAAGATCATTTTTTATACAATATGTCTAAGTTTTTATAGGTCTACCTCTGTTTTTCTTAACATAAGTTGAATCGAAAACATCTAATCTCCTAATCGGATGATTAGATGGTCGGCGTTTAATGTGACCAAACCATCTAAGACGACTCTCTAATTTTGTCTACCACTGCAGCTACACCAAACCCCTATCACAGATATTCATTTCGCATTTTGTCTCTGAGTGTAAATCCACTCGTCCACCTAAGCATTCTCATCTCGATAACACTTAACTTAGTTTTATGCTTCTCTTTTAAAGGCCAACATACAGTGCAATAGAGCATTGCAGGTCCCACCACCATCTTATAAAATTTTCTTTTCAGTCTAAGCGGCACATTTCTATCACAAAATAGGCTCGAAGCATTCCTTCACTTCAACCAACCAACTTAAATTTTACTAATAACATCCCCATCTATATCATCATCACTTTGAACAACAAAACCGAGATATTTAATGCATTCACACATTTTAATAATTTGATCACCCATAGTTACAACTTTGTTATTAGAGCTACTACTACTAAAATTACATTCCATGTATTCAATTTTATTTCTACTCAAACGAAGTCCATTAGACTACAATGTAGACCTCCATAATTCAAGTATTTTGAGTTTTCTCTCTAATCTTATCCGCGAGAAGGATGATATCAGCGAAAAGCAAACACCAAGGCACATCCTCCTGTAAATCTCCACTAAAAGCATCCATAACTAAAGCAAAAAGATATGGTTTTAAAGTCGATCATCAAAGTAATCCAACTGAAATAGGAAAATATTTGGTCAATCCTCCTGTTCGAACACAAGTAACAGCTATAGTATACATATCTTTAATGACTTGAATATAAGTCATATCAACATCTTTCTTCTCTAGAACTCTCCAAAGGATATCTCTTGGAACCTTATTGCAAGCTTTTTTCTAAACCAATAAAAATCATATGTAAATCCTCCTTATTCTCTTTGAGCTTCCATCTAAGATGACTCTCTCTAATGTTGTCTGTCACTGCAGCTACACCAACCCTATCAAAGATATATTCACTTTACATTTTGTCTCCAAATGTAAAGCCACCCATCCACCTAAGCAATCTCATCTCGATAACACTACTTAGTTTTACGCTTCTCTTTTAAAGACCAGCATATAGTGCCATAGAGCATTGCATGTCTCACCACCATCTTAGAAAATTTTACTTTCAGTCTAAGCGGTACATTTCTATCACACAATAGGCTCGAGACATTCTTCCACTTCAAGCAACCAACTAGAATTCTGCTAATAGCATCCCGTCTATATCACCATCACCTTGAACAATAGACCTGAGAAATTTAAAGTGTTCACACCTTTTAATAATTTGATCACCCATAGTTACAACTCCGTCATTAGTGCTACTACAACTAAAATTACATTCCATGTATTTAGTTTTATTTCTACTAAAACGAAGCATTTAGACAACAATATAAACCTCCATAATTCAAGTTTTTCCTGAGTTTTCTCTCTAGTCGTATCAACGAGAAGGATAACAACAGCGAAAAGCATACAACAAAGTACATCCTCCGATAAATGTCCAGTAAGAGAAGTCATAACTAAAGCAAAAGGATAAGGGCTTAAAGCTGATCCCTGATGTAATCCAATTGAAATAGGAAAATATTTGGTCAATCCTCCTGTTCGAACACAAGTAACAATTTTAGTATACATATCTTTAAAGACTTGAATATAAGCAAAATCAACACATTTCTTCTCTAGAACTCTCCAAAGGATATCTCTTGAAACCTTATTGTAAGCTTTTTCAAATTCAATAAAAATCAAATGTAGATCCTCATTCTCTCAAAGCTTCCATAATAGACCTGTCAGAGCATAAATCCAAATTAATTATTAGAAATCTTTGTAATATGTCTTAACCTATATTCAATTACCTTCTCCCATAATTTTAAAGTATGACACATCAACTTAATTCCTCTATAATTCGCACACCCTTGTGTATCCCCTTTATTCTTAAAATGAGATCAAAATACTATTCCTCCACTCCTCAGTCATATTTTTAGTTTTTTAAATAATATTAAAGAGTTTTGTAAGCCAAGAAACTCTCAAATCTCTTATATATTTCTACAATTTAATTGGGATGTCATCACGTCCTATAAATTTTTCATCATTGGTTTTCTTTAAAGTCTCTCAAATTAAATGATATTAAGATCACAGAGGTCAATCGTATTTTCGAAAACTTCATTAAAATGTTTATCAAAATAACTAAATCACCTATGTTGAATATTTTTTTCTAAGAAAAATACTTTTTTATTTTCATATTTAATACACTTGAGTTAAAACTTTACTTTTCTTTTCTCTTTGTTTGACTAGTGTATATATTTTTCACCCTTTTCATATCAAATATATTATAAAGATCATTAAAAGCAGAATTTTTAGCGTCACAGATTGTTCTCTTACACTCCCCATTAAGCATCTTATATTTTTCCTAGTTCCCTAAGCTTTATTATATTTTATCTTGATTGCACGTTATTACTCCACAAACTATTTTTATTTTTAGAAACGTTTTCTTTTGATTCTTCAAATATATATTTTGTCACTTGTTTAATAGTATTACTTTATCTCGCATAGAATTTGTTTCTTCGTGAACATCCCAAATCTTGAAGTTTACTCATAAAAATAATTTTAACTATCTTTTAGGTGCCCTCATCTAATTCTACACAATAATTCTTAGTATTTTTTTTTACAACTCTTCATCTTAAAATATAGAACTAATAATTGATATTGAGACTTAAGTCCTCACTTAGAATGACCTTACAATCTTTACATTAATGATGATCTCTTCTTCTCATAAAAAAATAAACAATTTGTATTTATTAGTTCCATTCTTATAAGTAATAATATGCACATCTCTTTTTTTGAATAAATTATTAGCAAAAACAAAATCATACGCTAAAGTAAAATCTAATATGACTCTGTCTTCTTCATTAATCACTCCAAAACCTTAACCACCATGAATATTTCTAAAATCTTCTACCAATCTACCAATATGTCCATTTAAATCTCATCCAATAAAAATTTGTTCTTCAATAGGTATCATTTGTATTAAGTCTTCTAGGTTATTCCAAAATTTATCATTAGAACCTATATATAAACCCACTGCACTTATAATCTTAAATATCTTAGTAAAAACAATAATCATAAAGACTATAATTTAATTTCCAATTTTACTCATTTTTACAAAATTATTTTTCAAACTCTTATCTATAATTACACCTGAACCATTTCTAGTATGACTCTTACCTAAATACCAAAGTTTAAAATCAAAGTTATACATCTTCTTAGTCTTTTCCCCACTCATTTAGTTTCTTGAATACATAATAGTAAAACTCGCAGGATCCTTAAGCTTCTAAGGAAGCTTCTTCTGATCCATCTGTAATGTGGGAATTCTTGCTTATTTGACACAACACCAGGGCATAGCTGCAGCAGCTCTTGCACACTTTTCACTGTATTCAAGTCATACAGCATGTCGCTTCTAAAGAGACGTCCTAGCATTTACACAATGATTAAAAGGATTTGTGTCATGATTTTTTGACAAATTTTACACTATTCGTCGACCAGCTAACGCAACCCTCCACTTTCCATATCAGGAGCTTGGGACCCGACAATGACAGTGTTAAAGTTAAATCTTATAAGGAACTTTTTTTTCATACCGTTGAAGGCATGAACTACAGTACCACCTCCGCTCTCATTACTTATAACCAAGGGTGAATGTTCTAATAAGCCAACATAATAATGAGCTCCAAACCGATATAAAATCCCAAAAAGTTTATTTTCATTATTTAATTATCTTACATTCATATTAATATTATGTTTCTGCAACTTTATGTAATGAACTACTATAATTAAAGTTGTGATATGGCATTAGAAATGATAGTTATAATTATGAAATTTATGTTGTTGTCAATAGTGTTCAATGGTTATTGTATAAATTTTTGGTAGAATTGCACTAAATTTTGAATCTATTTTGACATGATTGTTAGGTAGCAGTTAGGCATGCAATTTTTGTAAATTGTGTAAATATTAATTTTTAAGGGAAATGCCAAAATTATCATTAAATTTTACTCAAAAAATAAAATCATCATTAAGAGCATAACAAAAATTAATTAGCACATATTCATTGACAATGTATCACGATGATTTGTTGAACATAACAAAAGCTCAGCTTAAAACATATTAGACAATTTTCTCACCTTATCTCAACCTAGAGTATCTCATTCTTTTCAACAAACAATATAGCCACGCCAATTCTTTTAAAAGCATGCTTCGAAGCACATTTTACAAGCACAGCAAGGCGAAGCGCGCGGCATCCGCTTTGCTTGGCTAAAGTGTGCTTCGAAGCATTGATGTTAATTTGAATATTTTTCCTGCAATTTCTAAGTTCTTAATTACTACAACGAACTATCATAAATTATTTAAAACTTTAATTGACAAGTTTACACTCAATGTTTGCCCTCAAGTTAAGTCTTGCACTACATTCTTTTTAAATTTCTAACAACTTTTAAGCCATAGAGCTTATTTTATAATAGTTAATCAATGATTTATAAATTAATAGCTTTGTATAACCTATTAGAAATTGTTTAATAAAAGTGTCGCTTCGTTTTACATTTAGCATTTTAAAGTAAAAAATAAAGGATTGTGCATCCCTTTGCGCTTTGCACTATGATAACATTGAACCTCAATTAAAAACTTTGCTCGGGCTAGCTTATTTGACCTTGCTTAACTTAATTCCCAACCTTATGAGCCCAAAAAAATATGAAAAAAAAAGTTTAAATAAGCCCCATTTTCCAAAAATTGGTAGGAATCAATGGACTTTTTAAAGTTGTTTAAAATCCTAGTAAGCGACGGTTGGTCGACAAATTGATCAATGCATAATGGAAGTGCAAATCATTCAAAAAGCTTCTAAGAAACCAATAAATTAGAATATAGTAAAATCTTTTTGAGAACAAGTTATCTAGAAAAAGTTATTATAAAATTTTTAAATTTTCAAATAATTTCACCAAACAAATCAAGGAATGAAAACCGCTATGGAAGAAATATTTGGTGCCTAAATCGCAGAAGAAGACTCGCAGACCCCCAAAGGCACTACCAGATAACAACATGAGTTGATGCACCAAAAACACAATACTATAACTTGACATAAATATTTGGTAAGAATTAAACTATAATTAAAGATTCCAACAGGTTAAAAATCCTAATTGAAAAAAAACTAAGAGGGTGTTTGGTGGCGCCTTATTAACAGGATTTATCCCTCGGATTTACTAAATCCAACTAAACATAAAAAAGATCAAGTTCTATGGATTTATAAAATTGTATATTTAATGTCCGAATTTTGCATTAGATTCATGTTAAATGCAGATTTAATAAATCCAAAAGGGGGTGGATTTAATAAATTTGGATTTTCTAAGGGCCCGTTTGGCGCAGTTGTGGGAGAGCAGCGCAGCAAGCTGCCGCTGTTTTCGTCTGTTGGCGCAGCAGCGGGGGAGCTGCAAGTGAGCAGCGATGGCCGATTTCAACAAAAAGCGAGCCGCAGGTTAAACCCAACAGTCGGCATTTCGCTTATTCCTTTTACCTTGATGCCCCCGATCTGATATTCTCTCTCCTCTTCCCCCTCTTCTCTAATGAGGAAGTCGAGAGGAGCTCACCGGAGAAAAAGGCGTTGACGGGACCAGCGGCGTGACGGAGAAGACGTGTTTGTGAGACTTGTGAATTTACCTGGATTTACTAATTCAGCATTAAGGTAAAATGGGGAAGAAATAGAATTTCGTATTCTTCGAGATTTAGGTTAGATCCTTCTACAAAGCAGCCTAAATAATCTCTACTTTGAAGGAATCGTATGCTTCCCTGAATCCATAGATGTTAAGTTTCTTTCAAGTATCACCTGAATATGTTGCTTTCTGCTAAATACATATTGAAAGAAGCTGCAAGATTATTTTTAAAAAAAACACATCACTGAATTTTTTTTCAGGCCTCAACATCAATTGCTTCTAAACACTTATGTTGAAACAAACTGGTCCTTATTAGGTCTTTTTTGTGAAATCCTTAACTCTGGTTTTAGTTCGTGCTTTGAAATGAGTTTTTATATGTTTTAGTGTGTTATAATGATGCATTGTTTCTAGTGGAGCGTGGATTTTATAAAGCTAAATTGACCTTTTTAAGGCAATTGGAAAGTGAAGAAAATGAATAAATAGATGATATTCTCCTTTGGCACCAAAACTTTATCATTGCAATTTGGATTGGGTATTTTGTTATAAGATTGGCTTCTTTTAACATAAAATGAATTAAAGTGGTGGTTTTGGAGTGTGGATGTTCTTGTGGGTTTGTGTTGATGCCACTTGGGTTCTTGTAGAGGGTTGGTGTGTCTGTGGCTTGGAATGGTTTATGGTGATGAGACATACATCGTCTTCGTGTAATATCATCAAATATGTAGCGTGGGATGGTTTGGGATGATTTGTAGGTTTTGTTTTAAATAGTTTTATTAGCAAGAGCAGAATGGTCATTTTTTTCAGAAACAGTTGTCACGCAGCTGTTTTCACACAACTGCAACCCTAAACAAATAGGTATCAAGCTTCTCCGTAGCAGTTTCCTAAGGTTGAGCAGCTGCTCCAAATAAACCCTAAATCGTTGCTACAGCCAAACACACCCTAAGATAGTAACAATTTTCCAACACTAACAAACCCTCCTGTTAACTTGTTCCCCTACATTCCTGTCTAGAAACACTTCAATAGCCTTATTCCAAGGAATTAGGAAACAAAAGAAAAAAAATGCTCAACTTTCATAAGAAAACACACACGCGCATACACAAATATAGCAATGGTATACGTTTAAACAAGCAATCTACAGTAAAATGCTGGACAATAATACCGATTTCGGGACAAAAAATATAAAAATTTTCAGTCACCGCGCAAACGGATCACAAACATATCGCCAATCGTGATAAAATATTTCCCCAAAACAGGATGGATCCAACTGCCTAGGTTTTAGGCAGGCGTGAGAATTTCAAAAATAAAAGGTTAGACATCAGAATAGATTAAAAAAAAAAATCATACAGCTTACAGATCTGGATTTTTTACTCCATCTTCGGATCCTAAGCCCAAACCAGTTTAGGCTTTCTAGCCGCTCCGCCCATTAGGGTTTTAAATTGCGGCGCAACGCTAAGTCAGAATTTACAGACTTGCGGCTTGCAGTTTAACTATTTAAAGGGAAATTTACATATACACTTCATATTTTAACTCTATTTGTGCATCTAATCAAATCTTCAAAGTTTAAACTTTACCTTTCTGATATTGTGGAGTCATAAATCTATACAAGAAAAAGTATATATTAAAAAAATAAAAATAATAATAATGGTGATATTTTTATATAATAATAAATATTTGAATGTTATGTATGTGAATATTAAAGTTAGGTGTTACTATGCTAGATATAAAATATATAAGAATTTGTTTGATAATTATGTAAATGTCTCATATTTATTTTATCAAATATATGGAAAAAGATTATTTCAAATCAAAATATTTTGACTTGATGTATTTTTGGGTTGTTATGAAAGTGACTTGTGATCCTCCTCCTCTTAAATCCAAATACTTAGCTCTCAATATTAATTATATAATGATTTTAGTCTGTCATCCAATTTCAATAACTAAATAAATATTAATGAATTATAATATAAATAATTAATTAATAAATATTTTTTTTGCTTCATTTTTTTTCTATTTTCTTACTTCAAAATCTAATGCATAAATAGTTTGGCTTCTCATATTAATTAATGAATAAATAGTAATTATTTGACTTGATAACTAATTTCAATTTATAAAAAATTTTACCATTTGACTTCTCATATTAATTAATGAATAAATAGTAATTATTCAAATATTGTTTAATTTCCAAAAGTTGAAGAGCACTTTTTATGAGAATAAGAGAAGTGGTTTTTTATAGGCCAACCACCAAGTTAATCTCTTTAAAATGTTTTCACTGAAAATATCATGTTTTCTTTTTTTTTTCATTTCAACAATTAAATATAAAATTTTTTAAAATAAGATAATTCAAAGAAGACCAAAAAGAGGGAAGATGTGGGGTTGTCAAAGTTAGTGGATTAGGGGTTGGCTACATACATGTAACCAAAACATAACCATCCACTGGAGGAGGTCGGCTACTCTTAAGGGGAAAAAAAAAGATTAATTGATAGATTTAAATATCAAATAATTATTTTTTAGAAATTTTACATTATGTTTCCCTCATATAATTAAAAAATTTTAAAAATTTTTTACGATCAAGTTCTTAAATTCTTAATTTTTAAAATTACAATCTTTTTATAAAGGAATATTACAAACACATGAGATGAAACAACAAGTATCACGCCACAGAAAATAAGAATTCGTGCTTATAGACTTCATTTCTCTTATAATAGTACATTGATCAAGAGCAATTGTTTTCTTATTAGGAGATGTAGAGTTTGAATCACTTTTCTTTACATTAGCACCTTATGCCACTTGAGCATAATACAAAAATCATATTATGATACACTGTGATCACTTTGAATTATTTATTCATTAAATTTTATTTTTCATCGAAGCTCTTTTTTTTGTCGTATTAATTGGTTATCCAACTTAAATAAATGTAGATAAAACTTACACACACACACACACACACACACACACACATATGTGTATGTTGACCTTACTTTTGGTTGAGGTCTAGAAAACTTCTTTAGTAGCCTAGGTCTAGCCATAGGACTTTCCTATTGACTATCTCAAAAAATTTCTTTAGTAGCCTAGGTCTAGCCATAGGACTTTCCTATTGACTAGTCTTAGAAAACTAGAGAGGTACCCCACCATTAGAAATTTCAAAACTCTTCTTCTTTACTCAACTTGAAATTCCACATATTGGATCTACCCCCACCATTAGAAATTCAAAACTTTTCTTTTTACTCAACTTGAAATTCCACATAATGATCTTTAACCTCAACATTTAGTAGGTAAGATACTCAATTTGAAATTCCACATATTGATCTCAACCTCTAGCATTTAGTAGGTAAGATCATTATAAGCTTGAAATTCCACATATTGACCTTAACCTCTAGCATTTAGTAGGTAAGATCATTGTGGGGGAATTTTGAGTTCCACATATTGATCTTAACCTCTAGCACTTAGTATGTGAGATCATTATGAGAGAACTCAAGAGGACTGCCACATATTGGTCATAACCTCTAGCACTTAGTAGGTAAGATCATTATGAGGGAACTCAAGTCTACTTTCCTATTGACTAGTCTTAGAAAATTTGAAGAGGTACCCCACCATTAGAAATTCAAAACTCTTCTTTTTACTCAACTTGAAATTCCACATATCTTAACCTCTAGCATTTAGTAGGTAAGATCATTATAAGAGAATTCAAGAAGAATCCCCGGAGTACCCCCACCATTAGAAATTCAAAACTCTTCTTTCTACTCAACTTGAAATTCCACATATTGATCACCCCCACCATTAGAAATTCAAAACTTTTCTTTTTACTCAACTTGAAATTCCACATAATGATCTTTGCTTCTAGCATTTAGTAGCTAAGATCATTATAAGAGAATTCAAGAAGAGTCCCTATAGGATTACTTGGTTTTAGGGTCGACTACATCATATCTTCACAATACATTAATCCATGGTTTATATAGAATGAATATCTATCCAATTCTATGTGAAATGCCTAACTTGGTCTTTTGCCCCTATGCACCTCCAAATTGCTTAACTACCCTTGGAACCCAAATTTGGCTAATATTCCCAAAATTTGCCAAAATACCCAAAATTGATCAAAACCCATTTAAAACACCTTGGATACATCCAAATTTGGCAAAATTT
>JXCR01105552.1:5004-65859 GCA_002079205.1 Phalaenopsis hybrid cultivar
CCTCCCCACCGCCGACGACTCCAATCCTACCAACAGCAGCGGCAGCAATACTAACAACGACGACCCCACCGATGACCAATCAGCCGGCACCACAAATCCCGGCGACAACACCATCATCTGCGCCTCTGCTTCCGGCCGCCGCCCTCGCGGCCGCCCCCCTGGCTCCAAAAATAAAGCAAAACCCCCCATCATCATCACCCGCGATAGCCCCAACGCTCTCCGCTCCCACGTCCTCGAAATCGCCTCCGGCGCTGACATCATGGATTCCGTTAACACCTTCGCTCGCCGCCGTCAGCGAGGCGTCGCTGTGCTTAGCGGCAGCGGTGTAGTCGCTAACGTCACCATCCGCCAACCAGCCGCTCCCCCCGGCGCCGTCGTATCTCTTCACGGCCGCTTCGAGATCCTCTCACTTTCCGGCGCCTTTCTCCCTGCTCCGTCTCCTCCGGGGGCCACAGGACTCACCGTCTACCTCGCCGGCGGTCAGGGGCAGGTTGTTGGGGGCAGCGTTGTTGGTGAGCTCATCGCCGCCGGTCCAGTCATGGTGATCGCCGCCACGTTTTCCAACGCGACTTACGAGCGTCTACCGCTCGAAGAAGAGGAGCAGCAGCCTCCGACCGCAGGACCGCCGGATGCGACGGCGGGTATTGGAGAGGGAGGGGAGCAGTTTGGAGGGGAAGGTTCTGCTATGCCGCTCTATAATCTGCCGCCTAATCTGATGCCGAACGGACAAATGCCACACGATGTGTTCGCCGCCGCTTGGGCTCCACGGCCGCCGCCAAGTTACTGATAAAAAAAAGTGATTTTTCGTATCTTTCTTGTGTTGGAAACGAAAAAGGAAGGTGATTTTTTTTCCATTTTATTTTATTTTATTTTGGTTTTAAACTTCTTCTTGTTCGAGTTTCGCATGGCTATTTCTTTCATGTTTTTTGTGCATTAAAACCTAGGCTTTTGTGTTTAATTTAGAAATGTTTTCTCTCATATGGATCTGTTTTTTCTTTTTTTGTTTGTGTTATGAAGATTGAATTTGGTTTCATTTTACTATTCTGAATATAACTTTTATCTCTTTGTTTTTGCACCAGTATGTGGACTGTGGGAACACTGTTTGGCGCTAAGTTTTGATCAGTTATGACATGCTGTTTGCTTTATATATATATATATATATATATATATATATATATATATATATATAAATATATTTTTTTGGGGTAAATAATTAAAGTCTAGTTTTAATAAATGATTGTTTATATTAATTAATGTCTTGACCTTCTNTGCAGAAATCGTACTCCTCTTAGGTCCCTTTTTATAGACCCAAAGGGCTTAAAAGTTATCTTACCTTCTTCAGACTTAAAAGTTATCTTTTTTTTTTATTTAATCAGAAACCTCAAAATCCAGCCACTTTATTTGGTCATATCCTATCACTTTGCCTTCATGATCGACTTTGATCATGAACAGGAATGCGACTGATTTAACCAAAAACACATATCTTTAGTTAGTCAGAAGAGATTTTACATCACTTTCAGACGGATGCGGAGTTCAAAATGATCGCACGATTATATTCCAAAAGTAATGTTACATAGTGTCAAGTCACTAGATCTCTAAAAGATCAGATTACATACAATGTGATAGTTTTCATGCCTATATGTTTATGATTGTTACTGTTTGTTACCTATCACTTTTATGAAGTGTGTTGTTGATAATAAATTTAGATATTATAAATGTATCACTGTTAGTGAATATGTTTATAAATGCATTTATATTCTTTTGTCTAAAAAGAGCAAGATCTTTTATAAATAAATAATATAATGTTGAACTAGCATTTAGTCTTTCATCAAGATGGCATTTGGATGACATATAAAATAACTTCCAAGGTCTCAAACTCTTGAGATTGACACTAATCTGTGGACATAAATATTTCTAAGACTAATATTTTTAACTTAACATTTTAGAGGATCAACAAATATAAAAATCAAACATACACAAGAGAAAAAAAAAGAAAAATGAATGTTTCACAAACTAACAAATACTAAAATACAAATGCAAATCAACAAACCAAAAAAATAAATAAAATCAACAAACCAACAATATTTCCAAATAAACTAATTAACAAAGTAAACAAAATCAATAAACCAACAAAATAAAGAAATCAACGAAACCAATAACTCCAAAACATGAACATTGTACAAACTAATCATAAAATAAACACAAAATGCACACAATGCAATCAATTTGTGCTTCTTTGGTTATGTCAAAACTTGGAGCACCATTATAGTAAAACTAGGTTGATTGATCTCAAATCAGTCAGAGATGTTTTTGGGGATCAATTCTTTAGGTTAGTAATCTTGAGTAGAGGTGATTCTCTTAATGAGCCTCTTCTCGGTGTAGCCTATTGCACATCGTAAGAAGTTTGCTTTTGTTCCATCAAAAGTTAGAGCATGTCCCTCATGGAACTATCACAATAAGATGAGATTGATTGACTTTAAATCATCCAGGATAGATTTCAAATGTAAATTAGTAATTGTGAAATATGATGAATCTAAAACACATCCTTTTTCAGCATAGTCTATCACACACCACATGAAATATAATTGTGCCTAATTGAAGTTTATTGGAAGCTGGAGTATCCTCTTTATGACACTATCACAATGTTATTAGGTTGGTTAACCTCAATTTAAATTAGAACTCATTATGTCAGTTAATCATTTGAGTTAGTAAATCTGAGTTAGGGCAAGATTTTCCTTTGCTTAGTATACTCCTAACATACTAAAAGAGTTTCTCTGAATTTAGTTTGATCTTATTCAAGCTATTCACAAGTTTTGGCAGATCTAATCCAACCCTAATGATGCTTATGCCATGCATGAGAAAAACTAGAGTTGTGTTATGTCTATGCAACTTCTTCCTAGAGTCAGTCATTACACGAATCTAAGTTAGAAACACCATATTAAGTTTAGGGTGGACTAAAATAATGAAAGTTGATAAAGTTAGCTGATGTCAATGGATTTTCGAGTTTAACCAATTCAACACTTTAAACTAGTAAATCTTGGATTGGTTAATGGTTACATTATCAATCATATAGTCAATTGACCACATATAAAAGATGTTATCCTTTTCCAGGTTCACGAGCTTTTCATTAAGAATAGATGTCCACTTAGGTGCACGGCTTGCCTGAGTAAATCTAAATTATTATTAGAGTCATTGTTCTTTAGTAAAGTCATCAAATAATGTAGGGATAGGCCAGCTAGACCTGGTTTGACCTTGATTACTTCTTTCTGTAGGAGTTGCTTCTGGTTCATTAGAAGTTATAGTATGCCCCTAGCACCATCATGATGTGATCGGGTTCATTAACTTTGCAGCAATCGCAGTTGTTGATGCATGCTAATGTTTTTAGTTGGTAATTATAGGTTAAGGTAAGTTTCTTTACATGCCCTTTTCTCAGTATAGATCATCACACACAAAACAAGATATATATTTTTCTCTTTCTCAGGTTTGTAAGTTTTTGTTAATTTTTCATATCGACCTAAAGAAAGGATGGCACCTTGATAAAGTAAATCTAATATGTATCCTAATATAATATTTGCACAACTATTTTTGCTCTTTTTCCCTCATTTATTTTTTAAGGAGTCGCTAGCTTGTCTATTTATAGTTTTCGTAGTTTTCCCTTAATCGAGTAAATCTCCGTCCCGGATAAAATGAACGATCCAAAGATGAGAGGAACCGAAAGGAGAGATATACGACGGACAATAAACAAATGATAAAAAAGAACGTGGAGTACTTTCGTAAAGTGAAATTCATGTGGATAGCCTCCGCGTGCATCCTAAATGAGAACAGATAAAAAATACATTCGAGACATTCCGCAAAGTTGACCTTACAAAGACAACTCACAACCAAAGAACCAAGTATAAATATTTGTTTTAGGGCAAAGGGCACTCATAAAGGAATGTATTCTTTTATTTTATGACATCTTGGGAGATGCCTATGAAAACTCTTGATAAGAGGGTATTTCTTACATGATTGAATGAAATCTAGTTATTTGGGATACCAATGAATTTAAATAATCTCAAGGGAGAATCCTGATGCTTTTGACATCTATATCGGGTTATAGAGCTGAGGGTGAATCACCATAACCACTAAAGGCGGCGACGTCTAGGCATGCAGAGCCTACAATATGATATCAATGATTTGTCAAAGGAATCAACGGGGCTCAAAAGAGACACCAATAGGAAGGAAAAGATCCCCTAAAAGGTAGAGGTGGTCGGGTCAGGATACCACATATCTGTCATCCCAGGCTATGTAGATCTTAAGTCTATCTGATTGTGAAGGTAGTTAACCAAACACAACTGAAGACTCCTTATCAACAATCCGTGAATTACGTCATCTAAGGAAGTCGCAGTAGCCCTAAAGTTAGAGGAGGGAAACTCTAGTTCCTATGACTCTAAATAGGTAGAATTCAAAGAGGTGGGGGTTATGCTTGCCAAAGATGGCAGAGCTGCCACCAAAAAGAAAAGAAAGGAAATTCAACTGCAATGCTGGAAACACTCTGCACGAATGACTTATACCCCTATTGATCTCATTTTTGGTGATGTCTAAATTTTTTCTCCTAGAACTTAGGATCTAGCCATAGGACTTTCCTGTTAACTATCCTAGAAAACTAGTGAGGACACCCACCCACCTAGAAATTTTACCACTGCTTAACTCTTTTTGAAGCCTCATATGGGCAGTTCCAAGTCCTCAGCTCTTAGTTGAGATGACTAGGACCAACATGTAGAGAATAAAAAATGAGTTCTCATAGGAATCACAAAGCCTTAGAGAAATCCTTTATGGCTTGGACATTCACATCTCACCACGTACACATTCACATGCACATACACTACACTCATACCCTAAATACAACCTTCACTCCACCATAACCCCAAAAATTCCCCAAAATTCCCTAAAATCACCAAATTGACCAAAACACCCCTAAATTCCCAAAAATGGCCAAAATTGTCCAAATATGCAATTTTTTACCAAAATTATTCAAAACGCCTTAAAATTACCCAATTGCCCCAAAATTTCCCAAATTTGATAAAAATCCCCAAAGTTACCCAAAATACCAAAATTGCTCAATGTTCACCAAAATTCTCAAATTGCCCACCAATTTTTACCAAATCCATTTTAAACCCATCATATTCCAAATCTAAACCCAATTCAACTAAAATTCAAGCCGAAATCTAAGACTATTCAAATTGAAATTCAAGCCAACCCAAGTCCACCCAATACCCAAACTCCATCAAATTTGAGCTCATATCCAATTTCACCAACTTCATGTCCCAAATTTCATCATGACAATTCCCAGAAATTCATCAAACCCATAGTTAATTTAAATCTTCACCAATCCATGCCCAATTTCAAACCCAAAATCAGTTTCTCATGACCCATTTCAAAAGCCGGCCAAACCAAACCCACTCCTTCATGAAAAAAAAAATGGAGTCTTTTTAAGCACTAGGAAACTCAACACAAGCACAATATCAATCGTATTTTGAGGATATAAAGGCGAAGGAGCTAATAGAGCAATTTTTATGGAGAAATCAACATCTAGATATCAATAACAAATGATAATAAAGACCTCTTAAATTTTTTGAAGTGACAGGGAATAAAAATTTTGACATTGAGGAATTATCTTAAAGATTAACAAGTCAACATATTTCATTTTGAATATTGAGCTCTTGAATTCTGTCTTCAAGTGGACATTTTGTAATAATTATATTAAAAAAAAATCAATGACATTATCAAAACTTAAGAAAACATGTGGTGAAATTAAAAATTAAAAGGTATCAGTATTTAAGTTTTAAAATTTCATCTCCTTAAGAATTTTAAAACTATTATAAACATAATTATTTAAAAATTTAGTTAATATTAAATTATTATTAGGTATTTTAAGTTTATAAAGCAATTTTTTTAAAATTTTTAATTATATGATATTAAAGAGTTTAGTACAATATATGGGTTGTAAATGCCTACCCCAGCCACCCTCCAATTCCATCATTAGAAGTGATAGACGCCATCCAAATATGATTGTCATACCAAAGCTAGAGGTAGTGATAAGTAAAAACTTTGCCTCTTCTCTAAAAATACTATAATGCATTTATAAAATATGTGTACTCTGAAATGTAGAAGCACAACCTATATAGAAACAATGGCAAATATATGGAAAAAGTACAAAGTCTTCTTTGAAATCCTATTTACAAAGCCTTTTACCATCAAATACCTGTTTAAGAATATGATATTATTGTCCTCAATATGACGAAATTCAATAAGCTATAATTTGCATAAAACATCAAAAAAGATAAATTAACAAGATTAATATCTTGAAAGAAAGATTTAATTAATTGCAAATTAGGCCATCAACTATGACTTCTCTCACTACAAATAACTTAAATGAACATGACAATCAATAAAATACATTATCAACTATAAAGAGAACAAATTTATCTTCGTGGGAAGAAGTTGTTAGATATGAGGGGAAGAAGGGTAGATGTTAGTCTGATGTGTTCATGACTGAGCAATTGAAACATATGAGAAGATAATTAATGAATGAGGGTCCAAATTGGCTTTAAATATGTAAAATGGTAGCCACTATAAATACATATATTAAAAGGAATAAAAGGAAATAATTGTAAGCAAACCCAGAGTTGTTGAGGTGCAATTGAAACTGTATTATGAGAACCTAAAACTCGAGAAAATATTATGTGGATGTTGAATAATTGGGTGATAGTTCGACATACACCTTATATAGATAAGATAAATAACATATAACCAAATCATACCCAACTATAGGCCAACATATACAAAATTTTCTCCTAAAAAACTCACCTTTTCTCCACCATCAGCTTTGTCAGAGCCCCACTCGGTGAAAAACGAGCTCTCATATTCCGCCACCGCCCACCAAAACAAGTACTAGCAATCAGAAACGCACCCACTTTGAAACTAGAGAAATAGAACCCCTTTATACCACTCACAACCATGTGAAAAATACAGCCCTTATCCTCCCTATTGCAACACCCTCTTCTCTCCCTCCATCCCCCTCCTTTGTTTCCCCTGCAAAACTTCAAGATCGGTATCATCTCTACGAAAAGTAGAAGTTTTGTTGAAGATCACCTGCATACATATCCAGCCAGGTATCACCCTTATTCCCAGATCTAAACCAGTAGAAAGCTTAGGATTGAGGAAGACCCAAGCGCTTAATTCAGAAATCATTCTCTTTGCAGAGATTTTTCCATGTCTGTACGGCCTTTAAATNGGTAAATAATTAAAGTCTAGTTTTAATAAATGATTGTTTATATTAATTAATGTCTTGACCTTCTAAGTATTTACTACAGGAAAAAAGTTGTATTTGGAGAAAAATTTATATTACCAATAGTCAACTAATGGATAACTAATAGATGTTTTGTCGATAAGATCTGACGGCTACGACCGCTCGTTTATATTACCAACAATAACCAATGGTTTATCCACCATTTTTCTTTCAACACGAACCTACTNCGAAAAATTTATGTTACCAATAGTCAACTAATGGATAACTAATAAGATCTGACGGCCACGACCGCTCGTTTATATTACCAACAATAACCAATGGTTTATCCACCATTTTTCTTTCAACACGAACCTACTGGCATTATCTATTGCTAAGCCATCATCAGATAAAGTCTGTTAGAAAGTTCATAAGCTGCATGGTTCCATACGAAAGAGGCTAAATTTCTGTAGTGATTCGATCCAGAAATCTTTTGGGGAAGGAGTAGATTAGGTCAGTATAGGGTTTCACGTTTGATAAAGTCGTGGACTTGATCTTGTTTGGTGCTTAATTGTTCATCAAAGTAGAGTATTTTGATGATTAGAATGTGTTGTAGTATGGATAGGTTTGTCAAGTTGCTGGCAAGTGGGTATATGGTGGTTGTTTTGTCCTGTTTGATGCAGTTAAATGCTTTTGCAAGTTGGGTTTTGTGTACCTTCGTGGTTGGGGGGAAGAAATGACTATGATAAGGAGTTGTTGCATTTATTAAATTTATGATTATGAAGATAAGTTTTTATGATTAAAAGAAGTTAGGGGCAGTTGTATTTATTAAGATGAAACATTATATAAGAAGTTGACTTTAGTATAAGATATCAAGATAAGATAATGTTGTATGTATGTATGTTTGTATATGTGTATATATATATATATATAGAATGAGAGAGAGAGAGGGAGGATTTTAAAGCTATGTATTGATGATTTTAGCTAGCACGTATAGTAATGGAAAGATATTGGATGATATACATTAGAACAACAGGTGTTTGTTGTGGTGGAAGGCAATGTAGCAAGAAAAGTTGAAAATTCTACTTACTCTAAAGGGAAAATAAAGCATGGGAAACTGTATTAGTGCACATGCGCTATGTCGTTTTCTTACTCCAAGCTTAAATCTATCAGCAGCATTTTCGTTAACATGTCGCATTCCATTAACTCCAAATGCTGCATTCAATTTGAATGATAGAAGAAAGTGGAATTATGGAGTGCTGATCCCATACATTTGGATAGAGCCCATGTACTTGGTGAATTTGTAAAGCTTTTTTAGAGAAAAGCTCTAAAATGAGAAACTTTTTGCAGTCTAACTTGTTGTTACTCAACAAATATTGATTTATTACGCTTCAAATTGTATAGCATTTGTTCTTGAAATGTGATTCCTGCGTTTATGTGCTTCATGAGGGTGCATGAAATCAGCATAGAATTTAGTTTTTTTGCTTTAATGAGTGAATGAAAAGATGGTGGTAGAACTTCTAGCGATATTTGTTATATTTTGCTTAGCTATTCTATAATGAAAGATGATGGATGGTCTGTCAATTACTGACTAGATATGGGTTGCTATGCTGGATTTGACATTCACACTCATTGTATATCATCATATCATTAGGTTTATCCTTATTATTAGTTGGATTTCTGTGTTCTAAATGTATGAATTTGAACTTATTCTTTTTAGACCATAACTAAAATCTATTTTTCATTATTCATTAATGTGTTGACTCACCAATTAATTAATTTTCTTAGGGTTATATTTTAATATTCTTGTTATTTTCACTCTTAATTTGACTACCAATGATTTTTTATTATTGTCAACTCATATTCATATAAAATGAAAGGCTTAATTTTAACTTTTAAGCTTATTTTTAATTTTTTACAATATTATTTTATTGCATAACACTTTAAATATTTTCTTATTTTAATCATTCAATCTGAGATTTTTTGAAATTTATTTATATTTTTATGTATCCCTATTAATCTATGTTATAGATAAAATTTATTAAATCTATGGCATTTAAGTATAATTTCTTGAATAATTATAAATTATATAAAGATTTAAATACATGCCATACAATTCCTATGTATTTACACATATCTAACACTTGATCCTTGCACTATTTTATGCATGAAAATGTGTTTTAGTTTTTCAAAATTAATCATAGTGATGTTTTTGTCACAATATGAAATATTTAAGTGTTATAAATGTAGAAATAAAATTTGATCATAGATATGTAAATAAATGAGAATTATGTGGCATGTATCTAAATACCCTAAATAATAGTGTGAATAATTTTTTTAAAATATATACATACTTAATGCAAAAAATAAGGGTTCAATCTTGACTATTTCTAAAATCACATAAAAAACAGTCCTTTTTTTGTTTTTTTTAATTTTTGGCAAAAATGTGTTTTTTTTTTGTTAGAAATTGTAGTTTTCATAAAAAATTTCTTTTTTAAAAAAAAATTTTACCTTTCATATGTACTCAATGATTGATCCACTCAAAATTACATGTGTTGTTTACACATGTTCCATCAAACAACATAATCTTTACAATAAAAATGCAAAATTGCACTTCTAAAATAAAATAGCAGCATGCACTCATTGAAAGCTAACTTAAAAATAAATATTATCTATTATAAAATATCATCTATATAATATTCACTCATGATTATTTTCTCTCCAGTCAATTCTCTAAGTCATCTAATTCTTTTGTTTCTGGGCTGTAGCAGTGACACATTCTTATCAGTCTATTCATACTGCATGAAGCCACACTAATCTTGCAGTTTACTCAACATAGTAATTAGGATTTGGACTTATTAGGATTGTGGATCATATATTTTTTGTTGAAGTATTAATTAAATAAATTAAACATTAAAATAATAAATTTATAGTTGCCAGCTTCTATATTTCATGACACTGAGAGATGTTGGGAGAGATGCAGATAAATTCGTGGAAATAGATTGGAGAGATACAGAGCAAGATTTTGAATAGAAGCGCACAAAATAAAAAAAACACAAAAAACATAAAACAATAGATTTAACATGGACAAAACTTAGAATAAGAAAAAACTATGGAGTTACATCACAGTTATGTACTATGAGTAAAATTAGAAAAATTATGCAAGTTGCACAATACTCAAGTCCCTTCAAAATTTGGAACACTTTAGGAAGCTCCTCTTTTGTCTTTAGCATAACAATACTTGAAATCGCATACCCTCCAATCGGCAAAACATAAACTTTAATCAAAGAATGATTCGAATTTGATTACGGGCACCGAGGCGCCGTGATATGGTGTTGTGACACTCCAATGAGTGTTGGGGCGTTGTAGATGGAATGAGCATTTAGACATTGTATCTCGGGCGTTGGGCATGCGAGGTAAAGCAAAAATTTAAGGGCAGCACCGCCAAATTCCTCCCTATGGGCTATAATTGAACAATTAATCAATACAGTCCAACTTCTCATAATTACAAGAGAGTTACCTATGCCTCCAAATACAAAAGATTTTGTTTTCTTGTTTGCCTTCAAATCCAGAAGGGTGACTAAATTTGTTCTACTCTTTTTTCTTCTTAAAGTCTAAATTTATCCACTCTATATACAACTCGACCTACATACTCTTACCAATCCACTCGAGCCTCTACAAACCATGGTTTATTAATATTAATAAACATCTCATAAATGCATATCAATACATGTCACTCATATATAGTTTCTCTTGTTTTGTTCAAGATAATGGAATAGCAAGCCAAATGATCTCTTCTACAATACCAAAATAAATTATTGACATCTTAAAATTATGAATTTTTTATTAAAAAACATTTTTTTTACCTTAAACTAGAAAAATCGCGTATCACAAACTCTAATAGGTATCTTCTTCTAAGGCACATAAGGAGATTCAAACTTACTCATGATATCTCTAATCTTAGAGGTTACATGTTAAAATGAGTTAAAATTTCATAATTGAGCTTAATAAAATAATAAAATTATTAAAAAGTTATTACTAATTATGTAACGACAATCACATTCAATTCTTTTGTACCACAATTGATTTCAATATAGTATTTGTGTTTGTGTGTAGCAACTAGATCAACAATCTTTTATTACATGTTAGCTAGGTGTGTGTTCATTAGGTTTAGGAGAGATAGTAAGTGGTGTCAAAGCAGATGGATTATTTAAGATAATAAGAGGACGAAGGTTAGTAGCTAACTACATGTAGAAGGATGGTAGTATAAAAATGGCATTATGTAGGCTGAATAGGAATGAAATGTAGTGATATATGATATGTTTTGTAGTTGCATTAGTAGTGGACATTAGGCTGGATATCATGGTGGTTGTCATGTAGGGCGTACATGTTCACATTTATTTTCTTATGTTGCTTAGAAATACATGAATTTAATAAATTTACCTTTGTGCTCATCTCCTCTATCATGAAAACTAAGAAGTTCAAAAATATATGGTAGTTTAGTTTAAAAATTTTAAAAATAAATTAGATTACTAACATTAAAAATAAAATTAAAAGTTAGCTCTTGTTCATGTAATGTCAATGTTTTTTATATGTTCACTATATGCATGGCATACATATATTATGAATGAATAACTTATGAATGCTAAGAGTCTTGAATGGTGTATATCCAAATGAGTGTAAAGTGTACATATATTGAATTCATTTATTTCAAAATTCTTAAATGTCAAGTTATCTTAACAAAAACATACCATGCTTGATCTATTAGTAACCTAATGATAACTATCTCTTCACTTCGTTTGCTCTTCTTTTTGGTTCCCTTTAAAAAATGTAAAGAGCTATCTCTAAAGTTCAAGTCTCGATGTGTTGTTAACGTACAATTTCTCTCTCTTTATATGCAACCAATTCCTCACCACAACATAATAGGCTCATACCATTGCAACTAAAGTTTCAACTTTCTTGATTTCCATTTTACCTATTATTTCATCTAAACTAGCCCGATTTAATACATTTGACTCATTTTATTTTTTTGGTCCGCTTATATGATGCCAAAGTTTTATCTTCCAAAGAACTATATGAGTTTCTATTGTGCAAATATTTTATTTTAGGGTAGGCCGACAATTATTGACATGTATAAAGAGGTTAGTTTCCTTACTCAACTATTTAATACTCTCTCATTAAAACATTTCCTTAGGCAATCTAAATATGAATATCATCATAAATTTTCTAGTAGGGACGGACCTTTAAATTTTCTTGTAATATGGATTAATTATTATTAGAATAAACAATAAGGAGGATTACACTTGAATAGCTTATAGAAGCTTTTATCGCATCAATGTTATCTTAGTGAGAGTGCTTAAGTGAACTCCTTTTTACTATATATGAAATCACCAATTTTTTTTATATGAAAAATGGAGGGTTGCATTAGGTGGGTGACAATTAGCCTAAAAATTGTCAAAAAATCATGATATTAATCTTTTTGATCATTGTGTAAATGCTAGAGTGTCCCCTGGAAGTGACACACAGTATGACCTAAATACTGTTAAAAGTGTGTAAAGGTCGCTACACCGATGCCTGGACGTAATGTCAAATAAGCAATGTTTCTCACATTACGGACGGATGCATGTAAAGAAGCTAGTCCATAAAACTAATATTAGAATAGAATCTTGGAATATAGATACTCTCACATGTATATTAATTAACTTAGTTGATATTATGATTCAAAGAAAGATAAATACCTTATGTATTCAAAAAACTAAATGGGTTAGAGAAAAGGCTAAGGAGATTAATAACGTAAGTTTTAAACTTTAGTATTCAGGCAAGAGTCACACTAGAAATTGTGTATGTGTAATTATAAATAAGAGTTTGAAAGATAACATTGTAAAAATGAATAGAATTAGATATAACAATTGTAGCCGTTACTATTATTGTTGGTACTAAGATTTTTAATATTATAAGTGCTTATGCTCCTAAAGTAGGTTTAGATATATGTTCTAAAGAAAAATTTTGTCATGTCCTAGAATACATAATACAAATGATAACTCTTGAAGAAAGTAATTTTATTGGAGAAGATTTAAATTAACATGTCGGTAGAGTGATATGAGATTTTAACAATATTCATTATGGCTACAATTTTATAGTGATTAATGAAGAAGGTAGAGTCATATTAGATTTTGTTTCAGCGTATGATTTTGTTATTACTGATACTTTATTTAAGAAAAAAGATGAGCATATTAAAACCTATAAAAATATATCTAATAAAACATAAATTTAGTACTTTCTTATGAGAAAAAGATATCGTCAGGAATGTAAAGATTGTAAGGTCATTCCAAGTGAGGATTTAAGTACTCAACATCGATTATTAGTTCTAGATTTTAAGTCGAAGATTTGTAAAATAAAGAATACTAGGAATCATTGTCGTAGAATTAGATGAGAACATCTGTCGCGTTGTCCATTGAACTAGGTTCGACGCAAATCTGACAGAAGCAGACAATATTATTTATTGTCTGATGTTTTCAAACGTTAAATTCGACACACGTGTAGACCAAACAAGTCCGGCGCTATGCCAATGCAAATATCGATACTAATAGCTTGCGTCAGAATATTTCAATGCAAATTTTCCCCTATTCATTTGCTTTCTCCCAGTTTTGGACTATGGTAGGGTTTACCATTTTGTAATTTTTGTTTTATATAATGAAATACTTTGAAGGAAGTGCAAATTATTTGCGCTAATATCAAAATCAATCCCATCCCTTGACCATATTATCCACATTCAAAGCCATGAGGATAGGTTCTAGGCTTTCACCATCTTAATTTTCTCTTAATTTGCTTTATTTATGTATCATCTCTTCATAGACAACCTCTTAGCCCCTCCCCACAGTTTCATACAACTCCATCCTAATCAGTCCATGTCCCCTCTAAGATATTTCACTTTCTCTTCCAATAATACCACATCTTAGTTCATGAATAGTTATCTCTGATAGGGCTCTGATCATAATGTCTAAAGCACAGGTTTTTTCTGTGAAGGAGAGAATAATTATGAAGGAATAGTAGCAAGCAAATCTGTTATAAAGTGTCAATTTCATTGTATATTGTAATGATAGTGTTTATAATTATAATGGTTGTCTAATGATTTGTTTCCAGGCCTAAGCACTTTTGGAGCTTATGTTGTGGTCAGGCTATCTTTAATAAGTACAACTATGACTATATAAGTTCTATCTCCATCACATGTGTTCACTAAAGATTTAATTACATTGCTTGTTTTTATAAGAGTAGTAAACTATTATTTTTAGTCATAAAATTTGAAGCCACAAAAGTACTAATCACAATTATTAAAACTTGGTTAAGGGATAATCAATGCAACTAAAAAGCATTGTAGCAAGATGGAAGAGTTTTGAACAACAATCATTGTGTACTTATGATTAAATTAATAAATTTTTAAGAGAAAAAAATGTTATTAAAAGCATCTTTCACTCATATTTTCTTAATCTCCTGATTATGACATGTGAATAAAAATAATGATTTTTTAGAATTATTTTTAAGAATAACAATAAAGTATTAACAAAAAATTCTTGCCTCTATTCAAGAGAATATGATTCGTTATTTTCTCTTAAAATATAAACTATATTTTAATATATATAGTCATCGATTATAATTCATATATTTGCTCCTTTTTTTTAGAAAATCAAATTTATGAATGCATTTTTTTATTTTTAGCATTCAATATTTGTTAATAGTTATCTTTTTTTAGTTCAATAAATGAAATCAGTACCATTTAAAATTTCTCCACCGCACGTTTCTTTCTTATTAATCTTCTACATACATCTGAATGCTCGTACGGTAATATGGATCACATCATATCGTCATGCATAAGCGTGTGATGCGATTCATGCATCGTCCCAACATTCAGATAATAGTGCACATAACATTTTCTCCTAAAAAAAGTGATCTCCCACCAATTTAAACTCCAACGCGGGCTATAGTTAGTTTTATTTTCAAAAAAATTAGCCTTTTTGATATTGAGAAAATAATACGCGCTATAAATCGAACATGCGGTCAACGATATGAATCATATCATGCTCTCAAACATATGTCATGATATAATTCATACCGTCGTCTACACCTCTCATCATAATCATTAAGATATAATTCTTCAGCATCAATGTTTTCCATACCAGCTTTAGGTATAATTTATAGCAACAGAGTTGGTAGACTTGAAGGTGACACTCTGAAAATTCTACGTTTTTTGTGCCTATTTTGATAATATTCTCTTTGCATTGACTTTAAAGATAAATATATCTTCATCCCTTTCTAAACTCATATATAATTGCATACGTACTGTAACGGATAGGATGCTTCAAGTCTGCAACTTGATAATTGTTTAAGCAGAATTAGCATCAGACACAGCTCATAATTATTCAACGCTAATGCTTAGTCCAACATTATTAATAAAATAATCATCATATTAACAATAAAATAAGATTAATTTCATGATTAGTCATCCCTTGTGTTACTAGGGACAGCATGAACCTTATCGCAGCTGTTAAGTTGACCTAATATTCCATTGCTAGGGACAAAGGCCTTGCAGAAACTACAGCTGATTGTTTCTGAAGAAATTTGATTTAGATTTTTTATTTCTTAAATATATCTCCATGGTTGCTAGAAATTTGCTAAAAATAGGATAAATATTATTAAAAATAATTAATTATTATTTAAATAATATTTATAATAATAATGTATAAAAAATATGNACTGATTGTTTCTGAAGAAATTATATTTAGATTTATAATTTCCTAAATATATATCCATGGTTGCTAGAAATTTGTTAAAAATAGGATAAATCCTATTAAAAATAATTACTTATTATTTAAATAATATTTATAATAATAATGTAAAAAAAATATGATAAAGTATTTCATTTAAAAATCATTAATAAGTTAGATTAAAGCTCAATTTAATACTAATGAAAAAAGATCAATTAATGTTTAAATTAAAATTTGTGAATATAATCAATTGAAACCCTTGGTATTATTGATTTAAATTAGAATTTTAATTCATAATACATAATGAAAGAAGAAAGAATTTATTTGTTTAGTATTTATTTATTTTATGTATTTAGATGTTTATTTTAATTATTTATTTAGTCACTCATGCAATTGAATTTTTTTTTTCTTATAAGTTCAATGATTAACATTTTAGAGATTATTTATTTTTATAAGTTCAACAAATGACTCATTTTGTAAGCTCAACAAAGCTTATTTGATTATAAAATAAGTAGTTAAATCAAACAATTTATTAATTTATTTGACTCGTTTGATTAGAAGATAAACAAAATGATAATACTAATTTTAGTTTGTTTGACGGATAAAAAATGGATAAAAAATAATTAGTTTGATAATATATACTCGTTAATCTACTCGATAATAACTCAATTATTATTATATAAATGAATAGAAACACAAAATTTCAGTATCAACACGAGATTAGCTCGAGCTTTAACACAACCCAAACAACTCAATTAAAGCTTAAGCTTAAATTTTATAAATAAGCTCAAGTTTGAACACCGCCCTACTCAACTNTTAATGGAAAAGATCAATTAATGTTTGAATTAAAATTTGTGAATATAATCAATTGATTTAAATTAGAATTTTAATTCATAATACATAATAAAAGAAGAAAAAATTTATTTGTTTAGTTATTTATTTATTCTAAGTATTTGTATGTTTATTTTAATTATTTATTCAGTAACTCATGCAATTAAAAATTATTTTATTTTTATAAGTTCAATGAGTAACATTTTAGAGATTATTTATTTTTATAAGTTCAACAAATGACTCATTTTGTAAGCTCAACAAAGCTTATTTGATTATAAAATAAGTAGTTAAATCAAACGATTTATTAATTTATTTGATTCGTTTGATTAGAAGATAAACAAAATGATAATACTAATTTTAGTTTGCTTGATGGATAAAGATTGGATAAAAAATAATTAGTTTGATAATACGTACTCGTTAATCTACTCGATGATAACTCAACTATTATCATATAAATGAATAGAAGCACTAAATATCAGTATCAACTCGAGATTAGCTCGAGCTTTAACACAACTCAAACAACTCAATTAAAGCTTAAGCTTAAATTTTATAAATAAGCTCAAGTTTGAACACCGCCCTACTCAACTTCGCTCACTTCGTTTGAACCCCTAAGAAGCCATTTGTGAACAAATATTTGCTAAATAATGAAACTAAGAAAAGCATAGTATTTAGATTAAAGAAACAAGTTGGAGAAATTCCTTCTAAGCTTATCAAATTTCAATACACATTCTTGCAGATTAGCAAGGAAATAAAAACTTCAACATAAGAAAAGCAATGTTTCTTCAAGTCATTCCCAAAGAAAAAAAAAATGGTATTTTTTTCCCAATAGAGAAGCCTCCGAAAGGAGCTCCATTTCCACAGCTTCATGAAGCAATGCTGGGATGGAGCAGTTAGTTAGAGTAGAAGAGATTGGCTGCCACATGCTGAAAATGATCAATAATAACGTAAATGGTAGGCCCCACTATCTTCATGTGTTGACCCCAAAAAAAACCAAAGAGTGGGCTTGAGGTCACATGCACATTACCTAATCTATTGAATGAGGCTCGTTGGAAGGGAAAAGTATTACATTAGGACTCCTAATGCAGAGCTACGTCGGAGTCTACTGATATGTGGACACGTGGCTTCAAGGAAACGCGTTTTCCTGTGTTTCGACCCGGTAACACCTGAGAATATTCCTCATGTGTTATTCCGCATTATTCAAGTGTTATTGTGGTGTTATTGATATATTATTATGTTATTATAACACCGAGAATATTCTAAGAATACAATAACACATGAATATCACCACAATAATACATGAATAATGTGAGATAACACAGAGGGAATATTCTCCTGAGCCAAAACATTTTTTTTTAATTTTTCTATCACCTCCACGTGACGTCATTTCATTGGACTCCGAACATAGATTTATGTAGAAGTCCTGATGTAATATTTTTCCGGTTGGAAGAGAGGACTGATTTGTCATAACAAGAGAGAAAATTGAAAATTACTTTTTGAGCCCCTTTTCTTGTATTTTCCATAAGATTTCATAAATAATTTTTTGTGTTCTTATGACTTGAAGGATTTCAACATGTGAATCTTTTCTTTAGATGATACTTCATGTGGCAGCTCCAGTAACTGGGAAAGCTTTCTGTAACCATTTTACAAAAGAATAAATATGTTTTAATGTATTAATTTTAAAAGATTTAAAAAATGTATAGAAAATATATGAATTAATACTTAAAACTGGGAATAAAAATGAATATAGTCCATCATACATCACTTTTTTATAATAAATAAAAACTCTGCAAATTGTAAAAGTTGATTGCAAATAATTTATTTAGGACTTATGATGATTTATATTTGGCATAGTTAAATTGGTCGTTATTCTCTCGATAACGTGCACTAAGGATCCGTTTGGGGCAGCTTATTTGGTGCGGTGACGTTTTGAAAATGTACATGACCTGTTTGGGTAAACTGCGATTTGGTAGCTTATGTGTTTTCAAAACACTGAAAACTGCGTTTTCATATTGCACGTGTCTAGGTGCAGTGACAGCTTTCTGGCTTTGGTCTGGTTTTTCAAAAAAATAAAACTTTGTAATAACTACCGCACCTAGCTTATTAGTAAATTATTTTTAATCTGCTTATCAACATATTATTCAACCAAGTTTTCCTTTCTTATTTATATGCAGAATAACTATATATAATTGGGAAATTTACAAATATACCACACAGTTAATCTTATGTATCTACATACCTAACCTCCACAATTTTATTTTCTCTTATAACACATTTGTGCAATAAATGTATACATAAAAATATTGATTTCACTTTCAAAATAAAAAAAAAGAAAAATAGTGATCATAAAATGTGATGTAATCATAAAAATTTGATTGGTATGCATATAAATATGAATGTTTTAAGTGTTTAGATATGTAAATAGATAAATTTTCAGGTACATTCATCGCTAAATCATAAAATAAAAATTTTCTTGGCATCAGTTGAGGGTGAGCAATCCTACTGTTATGCTCTGCATTAATGTACGGCCATGCAAATTTACCGAAGGTTATATATATATATATATATATATATATATATATATATATATATATATATATATATATATATATATATATATATATATATATATATGTATGTATATCAGAAAATTATCTTCTAGGGAACAATAAGTTTTTGGATGGTTGTATGGGGATGGCACTGGTCCCATTATACAGCTCCACAGCCTTTTCATATGCCTGTAATAATCTGACACGAATCATAAATTACAAATAAAGCTTCTATCTTCAACCCATCGGACCCCATCCCTGCCTAATCCTTCTGAATTTATTGCTGATTTGATATTTGTTGTCCCGTTTGAATTCAAATTCTTTGTCTGAAATCATGTGCTGGGAGGTGATTTCTCCATTTCTGTGGGTCTAATTTGGCAAGTGAAGGATAAGGGCTACCCATCTCTCATCAATCATCATCAAGTGGTCTCAAGACTTTTCTGCATGTTTTTAACAGGGAGAAAATTAACTTGTCTTTTCAGGCCACGAAGTATCTGGATTGAGATAAGTGTTACTGCTGATTTATGCTGGATTTTACTGCTCCATCATTTCAAATATTAGATGTGCTGATTACTTAATCTAAGAGGTTAATAAACCCTAAGAACTTTTGTACTGTGGGCCCACCCCTTTGTCAACTTGAGATGCCTTACACCCTTCATAAAATAAATAAATAAATAAATAAAAACTTGAGATTTCTTACCAACTTTGGATACGTCCCAAACCTTGATTGATTACTTTTCCTGTCAATTCTTTCCCAAATAATGCTTATAATAGCATCTCATTGAATCCACTAGATCATTTTATTGAGGCTTGACTAGCACAAACACTAGGTGATGGTCTCTTAACACCATCTGATCAATCATGTTGGAGCCCGAAAACATTGGATCAACTATTTGTCATGTGTGAGTTACAACCTAGAGTTGAACATACCGCCTTTGGTTCCATTTAGGCATTATCTACTACCTTGATTAATAACTTTATTTGCAAAGTTTGTATTTGTTGATCCTATAGTACAATAAATTGTCATGTAAGAAGCATGTAACAAAGTAATTTTTAATTCATCTTGATTCCAAAACATATCATCTATGGCCATGTTTTATTAGAAAATGCATGTTAAGCCATAGTCATCAACTTTGAACTATATTTTCCTTTGTCTATACATATTTCTTTAGGCATTCAAGCCATTCTTAGATCTTCATTTATCTTCATCTCTTAATTTATAAAAAAAATATATTTACATTATAAAAATTACTAAAGAATGCCAAAATCTCAAAAGCATCTTGTAATTATCTAGGTAGCCATGAATCATTGAACTAGTTTTTTTTGGCTTTTTAGCCATTTAGCTTATTTTACTTATGTGAATTTAAATTAATTTTATTAGCTACATAAATATTTGAATGTGCACACAACTATACATAAATTTCATTTAAAATTTTTTTATTTCCACTAGATCTGAGAACTATACCACTATTGCAAAGGAATGAAGGGATTTGATAGAAAGACTTTGCAAATCAAAATTTTCTATAGCGAAGTAACCCATTTAATGTAATAAATTTTGTAATGTTTGTGTTCTTTTATGTGCTTTGTTCCAAGTCCTTGGAGTTATAGGGTTAAAGCATGAATGGAAGAAGATGTTGGATGTTTGATGCTTTTTTTCTCTTCTAGCCTATAACATGTCTTATATATATATATATATATATNCTACAAAAAAATATCAAGATGTTAAGAATTGCATTGGGGTTTTAGCCTTGTGTTTATCTTTTGTATGCTGTAAATTATGTAAAATATTATATCAATTCTATTGTACATTTACCGGTCTACAAATCTAAAAATACTATGGATTCATTTTAATTTGTACAATTTAATCACATTTATGTATTTACATGAAGATACAATTACAATCAATGAGAGAGAGAGAGAGAGAGAGAGAGAGAGAGAGAGAGAGAGAGAGAGAGATTGCTAACCTGTCAACTCGATGGAAGAAGCAACTATACTTAGGGTCCGTTTAGGGCAGCTTATAAGTGCGGGCGGAGTTTTGAAAACGCTGCCATACCATTTGATTCGCGCGTTTCGCCAGCTTTTCTGAAACTGCGTTTGGGGTTTTACACTAAACGCGGCCCGCGGGTCAACCCCTACGGCCGGCCCGCAAGTCGACCCCTGCGGCCGGCCCGTGGGCCGCATTTCAAGATAAACAGCTTATCCTAAAACGCACAAGCTGTCCCAAACAGACTCTTAATTGATCAGAGAGAGAGAGGGGGAGAGAATGCTAACCTATAACCTCGATGGAAGAAGCAACTATACTTAATTGACCAATAATATTTTTTTCAACTTGTATCATTTGTGCGCTTTATTTTATGTGGTGACACGTAAAGAATCCATTGGTGGACGAGAAATAAAGAAGAATCAAAGCCATCCTATTCGTTCCTCAGATATGTCCGGCCCCACCTTCATGGCTCCTCAGTTCACCAGCTGGCAGTCCATGATGCCGCCACGTATGTCACCCCTAATCCTCACTATGTGGCCGTTAGAAAAATCACAAAGCCAGCCACAAGTATGAAGCAGAGAGCCAAACAACACTAATATGCCATCCCTATTTATATAAATCTCCTTTCAGAAGCCATACTGCAAGTCTGCAACTCCGTCTTAACTTATGGGGGTCGTCAATAGAGTACCAGTACAGTTCTCTTCTTGCTTTTCGTTCAAATAAATCTATCTTTTCTTTTAAATAATAAAAAAAAAACTTCTTTTGCAGTGTTTTTTCTCCATTTTCAATCCTGTTTCTGCCTATGGATGGACTTAACTATGTTTTCTCATGAATGACTCATGAATTAAAAACTCTGGGCGTTCTGTTTTGGTTTGTGGATGCAGCTGAGCTTGCATGGCTCAGGCTCAGGAGCTTCAGCACCGAGCTCAGCAATCTTTGGCAACAGCTTGAAGAAGGTGAACACAGGTGTCAGCCAAGGAAGATTCTCTACTGTGACATCCAAAGCCATGGCTGCTGAAATAGATGAGTCAAAGCAGACTACCAGCGACACGTGGGCTGGGCTTGCCTAAGACATCAGACGACCAACAGGACATCACAAAAGGGNTGGAAGATTCTCTACCGTGACATTCAGAGCCATGGCTGCTGAAATAGATTAGTCAGAGCAGACTACCAGCGACACGTGGGCTGGGCTTGCCTAAGACATCAGACGACCAACAGGACATCACAAAAGGGAATGGTGGACTCCCTCTTCCAAGCTCCAATGGGAGATGGAATTCATATTGCTGTTATGAACTCTTATGAGTACTTAAGCAAGGGTCTACGCCAGTAAGAAGCATAAGATCCTTCATTTTAAATTTAAGTCTTCATGTTTCATGTCATCTTCATAATCTGATGATTTTAATGTTTTTGAATGATACAGCTACAATCTTGATAATTTCATGGATGGTTTTTATATTGCTCCAGCTTTCTTGGATGAGCTTATTGTGCAAATCACTAAGAACTTCACGACACTGCCTAATATCATGGTATTTATCACCTGCTACAATTTCCTTAATCATGCTTACCTGATTCGTTAATAATGCTTACGTGAGGTAATAATGTCACAGGCCCCCCTTATTTTAGGCATTGGGGAGGAAAAGGGGCAGGGAATATCATTCCAATGAGAGCTTGTATTTGTGAAGATGGGTATAAAGTAAGTTCTCTTGGATTGCTCCCTAGAGAAAAGTGTCAAAATAATAATCCCCTGAATCTTGTACGGGTTCATTTTAGTCCCAAAATTCTTTTAAATTGGGAATTAATTGAATGGTTTTATAGACTCTGGGACTAAAATCAGCCCATGTAAATAGTTTAGGGGACTGTTTTGGCACTTCACTCCATATTTCTATGTTAATGTTAAGCTAAACTATGTGATTCACAGCTCAATCATGATGAGTGCTGGAGAACTAGAGAGCGGAAATGCAGGAGAGCCTGCGAAATTCGTAAGATAGAGATACGGCAAAGCTGCCGACATCATAAAGAAAGGAAAAATGTGCTATCTGTTCATCAATGACCTTGATGCAGGAGCACGAAGGATGGGAAACACCACCCAATACACTATAAACAACCAAATGGTTAATGCCATCCTCACGAGCATTGCTGACAACCCCGCCAATGTTCAGCTCCTGGGTCTATACAACAAGCAAGGGAATGCTCGAGTTCCTATCGTAGTCACCGGAAATGACTTCTCCACATTGTATGCCCCTCTTATTTGTAATGGCCGTATGGAGAAGTTCTATTGGGCGCCAACGAGAGATGATAGACTTGGTGTTTGCATGAGAATCTTCAGAACTGACAATGATCCTATTGAAGATATTGTCAAGCTTGTTGATACTTTCCCTGGCCAGTCCATTGGTAAATCATGTTTATGTAAATTCCAAGGATTATGAAAATATAAAAAATCTGATGATATTTGATTCTGAGATTTAGTTTTTGCAGATTTCTATGGCGCACTCAGGGCAAGAGTTTATGATAATGAAGTGAAGAAGTGGGTTGAAGAAGTTGGGGTTGAGATAGTTGGGCAGATACTTGTAGATACTTGTGTAATTTTGTTGTGCGGGTACCATCTGATGGGCTATTCCTTTTCCCCCAACTGCTTAAATTAATATGGTTTATCTCTAATAATTATATCGTGCATTAAAAATATTGAGGATTTCGTGAAAATATAAAACTACATGAAACAAAAGATCTGCTCAGGTGACTAAGATTGAAGGAGGATAACAACTAAAGATGAATTCAGCGAAGTTTTCCCTTGAAAAAGAAAAGTGAGAGAGCCTCTTAACTTTTTACCTGTCGGACATGTACAACTATACTTGGATGAAAGGAATTTTGATATCTTGATGGAAGGCATGATAGATAAATAAGCCATGTCTCCTTAAAAAATAGCATTAAGCCAAAATACCTCTCGAGTGATGGAACTTTTTCTCTGGTTGATTAAATGGATTTAGATCTGAGCTACAATAAAACTTTAGATTCTATTTATATCAGCATGCATCTAACGATGATGGAGGGATTAATCGAGGGCTTAGTATCAGAGATTAGACTGACGAATATCTGAATTGGATGATGAGATTTATATTGATGGCTTTCAGAGATGTGCCCATGAGATGTGCTTCATCAATGTTGATGGATGGGTTAACATGAATTAATCTTGAAATAATTTTTCTTCTAATGTGGGTGGTTGACGAACAAATATAATGTCTGGATATTAATTTCTAATGATCATCTAGGCATGAATCATGATTATTGATAAAAAAATTGGAATAAATAAAGAGTTCTTTACTGTTGTCTTAAAGAAACTCAAGCTAGGGGATGAGTTGGGTGTGTAAAAAGTACTTCGTAATTTTTTTGAAATTATTCTCAAATCAAACTCACACACTAGGCACACAAAATTAAGTAAATTAAACAAGCAAAAATACTTGAGTGTATTTGCATGAAGGCGAGCAAGATGTATTTGTTATGCTAATATAAGAGTCTTTAAGCATTAAAAATTAAATAAATTATATCGTACTCAACAAGATTAGCACACAAGCTCTTAAACAACTAAAGCAACTTATAAATGTAACTAATCTAGTTGTGTATGAGTTTTTAACTAATAAGCACAATATTACTTAGCTATGCAACAACGCAAACTACAATTCACTTTATGCCAAAATGCTAAATTATTGTTTTTCACGTCACAAAAAAAATGTTGATTACAAAGTTAAATAATACTAAGTGCGAGTGTGTCAATTTAAGTACAACAAAAGTGAACTACTCGACCACTATAACACATAAGCAAATTGTCATCAAATCGTGATGTTAGCATATAAATTATTAAACCAAGCCAATAATAGTACAATAAAGTAAATTTATACTAAAGCATCAGAACACACAGATATGTACTCAGATACAAAAATTGACCGACTTCCACAACTAACTACATCCATTTTAGGATTCTAATACAATCCTCCCTGTGGCAAAGAATCATCCTTCTTGATGGTGGAGAAGCCCTACAGACATGTTCCTACACTCAACCAACATAATTGGAACACCCATCCTTGTAGGTTAGACAAATTCACAATCAAAATACAAAGTTTAATACCTTTCACACATTTTTACCTTTATTGGTGAGCAAGACTATCACAAAATAGTCAAGGTCTGCATAATCTCTTATATATAAATAAAATGCAAAATAAATTACAACACTAATCAAAGAGATTGATAAACAGAGATTACTAAAAAGAGTTTTGAAGAAGTTTCCAAAAACATATTTAATAGCTATAGCTTGAGAACTTACCATTTCTATTTTTTTTTTCCATATAATCACATATTTTTTTATATTATACTTAGTGCCACGTTCAGATTCAAAAAACTTATGTATTAAAAATATTATTTCACTTTAAAAGGTTAATATACGTAGCATTTTTATTTAAATATTTAGGTGTCATGTAGGTAAGGACTAAAATTTAGGGGGGTAAATATATTATACATAAAAATTGTGTTATGAGTGTAAATCCTTTATTAAGTTATAAGAAATCATTTATTAATGGTGACAAAAATCCATATCTAGATTTATTAGTTGGCTTAAAAAAAATTATCATTATATTATTAACACTTTAAATTATTATTTATCTACTAGTAAGTAAAATAAATCTTTAAGTTATTTATAATCGAGCTTATTTAATTTAAATTTTTTGCACTAAAAACCTTATCGTGAGTTTCAAAAGAGGATCAAGAGAAAAAAAAATACATATATTGTCTAATGATAGAAACAAAATCTTTTGATTTCAAAAAAAAGTCAAACTAGATGTATAATGCAGAGATTTCCCCTAATAAGGCATGATGTATTTTAAGCTAGTTTGAGTTAACCAATTGGGCATGGGCCCTATGATTAAGTGCATCCAGCATGTGATACCAATGAGCATACTCAATTAAACTAGGTTCTTTATACTTAATAATATTATATTAGAAGGGTATGTATTAGATTGTTAAGGATCATGTGATCAATTTCACCAAAATAAATAAATAAATAACAAAAAAATTTAAAAATGAAAAATAAAAAATGATTGAGGCTACGTTTAAATGTAAATATGAGAACAAATCAAATTCAAAAGGTACTGCTAAAAGATTTATGGTATTACAACTTTATAAACAACCGAGAAAGATGCCTAAACCATCTTATAATATTACAAGAGATCTATGCTATATACAGAAGAGGGTGCTCGTAAGCTCTAGAAGGATGAGCTAGAGGCTTAGGACTTCAAAGTCACAAAAGAGAAGCCACAAAAGAGATTTTCTAAAATTTTACTCACAATGCTTGTAGAAGCAACTACACTAACTATTGAGTTCAAGACTAAAAACAAAATAAATTAAAATGGATTGTTCTTTCCTCCATCGAGATTATGCCTACTATAAAACTTATATTTTTACCCATGACAGATTGCGAAGCTCAATGAATTGTCATATATCATGTATGTTAAGGAATATCAATAGGCCAACAGAAGCCATTCCTAAAAGTAATGACTTTTAAACTTTATATGATGCAAGATGACCGAAATACAAAGTGTAATGCATTACGTTCACTTTGCAGTAATTTTAGTACAACTTATCTAGATATTTATTTTGCTAGATCTAGCTATATGTTGAAAAGAGACGATCCAACAATCAATCCACTTTTAAGTCAATCGTGAACTATAAATTTTTATATGAGAGCACGTAAGAGATGAAAGAGCGCTAAAAAAAAAAGTTGTGGGCTATTCAATTTTAAATAGTGTAAATGAGAGAGGGTTGTCCTTCTTAGGTGTCCGAATACATTTTCTTTAAAAAATAAAATCTGACTATAATCTCTATAAATTTCTTATAACTAGAATTGCAAAAAAAAATTTAGAAGCATCTGAAGAGCTCAAACTCAAGAGGGAACTAAATCACCTTCCAGTCTTCTATCAATATTAATGTGACCTGGTGACCAAACTGAACTCTAGCTAAATACGATTGGGACAACATGAACTCCGAGCTTAACCTGGCTAGTTGGAGGTCAAGCATTCTTAGCGTAAGGAGGATGCATTCTACTTGCTTACCATTGCTAGTCGAGAGGCAGAGATCCAACTAACCCCAAAACTCTATTAGAAAATGTTGGCACCTTCGTTGATCAACACTAATGCCCTGGTTNTAGCATGAACTCCGAGCTTAACCTGGCTGGTAGGAGGTCAAGCATTCTTAGCGTAAGGAGGCGTTCTACTTGCTTACCATGCTAGTCGAGAGGCGGAGATCCAACTAACCCCAAAACTCTATTAGAAAATGTTGGCACCTTCGTTGATCAACACTAATGCCCTGGTTTTTTTTTTTTTTCTTTCGTTCTGTGAATCAATCATTAGACTTTTCTAAGTGGCTTCCCTTCTTTACATGAGCTAACTGATCGAGAAAATATCACCCAAAGATGTTTTTACGAAAGCCACTTCCAAAATGCTAAGATCCCTTCCTCAAACTAACTTTAGGAAGCTTTTTAGAAAGAGCCGATAAATTATAGAACTAGACAGCTCGAGCAGATCGACTGTGTTNCCTTCTTTACATGAGCTAGCTGATCGAGAAAATATCACTCAAAGATGCTTTTACGAAAGTCACTTCCAAAATGCTAAGATCCCTTCCTCAAAATAACTTTAGGAAGCTTTTTAGAAAGAGCCGATAAATTATAGAACTAGACAGCTCGAGCAGATCGACTGTGTTACCTGTCATTGACAAGCTGGAGACGGCCTATATCTCCACCAATGTGATCTCCATTATATATGGACAAATCTGTTTAGAAACAAAGCTCTTTTATCATGAAATTAGACTTGCTATAACCGTTGGCTTATGTGTCGGTTTGGGATAATGAATGCAATTAGGTAAAGTCCTCCTGAGGGTATACATAATAGGTATACTAAATCTTTTCTTTGGAGAGAGGAGTCTCGACAATCCAAGAGTCAATAGACTTCGAGGATGAATGTGAAGCCCGCATACCCACTGTTCATTCCTGCTAGGGGTCTCCTTAAAGTTCTCCTCTCAAACTATCTCTCGAGCCCCTCATCTTTCTTCCCAAATGCTTTCCTTAGCTATCTAGTTGTCCGGTCAGTAGGTCAGTCCGCTAATGCTAGCCACTAGAGAGAGGTTTTTAATTTTTTTTTTATTTTTTTTGTTATGGAAATCCTGAATCGATGCAAATTTAATTCGTTTAGGGTCTGTTTCATATTATATCACAATGGTTTTTCTTATAGATAAATAAAAGTGAAAACTAGAATAGCTATGGTAGTGGCTCGACTGAAATGAGAGGAAAAAAAGAATAAAAGTGATAGTGACCTAACGTGTTAACAGACTTATAAGTATACTTTTTTTTAATATTAGACTATGTCATGACCCTTATTACAAATCCTCTTCAAAATATAATTGTTTTATAATATTTATAAGTCAGAAGAACCGGAAAGGGATGTCCTTAACCCTACCAAAAAGCTGGCACTGTATGGGAATGCATATAAAAGAAGAGAAATAAAAAACACTAGCTGCAACATCATTGTTTTTAAAGTTCCTAATAAACTCGCCTAACGCTTGAACTGTACTCTCTTGCACGCTTTGCCCCTTTTCCTCAATATTGCTTCGCTAGGAACATCTACTTTCTTACTGGCTGATAACTACCTCTAGGTTTGCATTTCAAGTAGATTTAATAAGCTTAAGCTTAGTAAACAAACGAGCTTTCTTCATTAGATCCGAGATCAAAAGAAGACTGAGAGGTGCAAAATAAATTCTATCTCGAAGGGAATCAATTCACTCTCCATAGAGTTGTACATCCAATGCTAACAAAACAAAGGCAATATAACTTAGTGCAAGAGCGGAATAAAAAAACTTTATAGAAAATGGAATAGTTAAAAAATAAAAATAAAAACTAAATATAGTTAGCCTCAAACTTATCCAAAGAAAAGGGTACCGTTAACCAAGAGCAAATGGATGGAAATTCAGATATCCCTTTCTTATTATCCATAGAAGTAATCCAATGTAGCACCTTATCCAAAAAAAACTTTTACTCCAATCCCATAATCGAATAACACTCTCGAATAAATGGAAATTTTCTTGATAAGACCTCTTCCATTGTAGCCAATATCTTATAATGAGTAGAATTACAACTTAAAATTGATCTCCTACACTGAGAAGGTTAGAGAAGTTAATCAAAGGTCCAACTTTCAAAAGAAAAAAAAATCATCTTTCAATCCCCCTAAATTAGTCAAGTTGAAGCTAGAGTCAAATTTTCGTTCTGTCATTTACTGCGGAAGAGAGCTTCCCAAATCGACCAACCGCCGCTCAACTCGTTTCTAACTCTTTCTAAATTTCTCTTCGACTATCCCAGTTTTCTCAAGTAATTGTCGGGTTGAAGCTTCTCTTCTTCCATGTGGTTCGTGGTATCCAAAATAGAGTGTGGGCTTGAATCCTCACTTTAGGGAATGGAATAACCTTGGTCCTACTCTACTCTATGACTCTACTATACGTCATTTTGCTGGTCACGTGTGAGGATGAGCATGCCTTTGAACTAGAAGCAGTGTCATTGTGTAACCCAAACCTTCGAACAAGGACTAGAAAGAGTGAAATTAGAAGAAGAAGCTTTGAAAGAAGACATTTCCTCCAAGAGTTTCTTATTTCACAAACAAAAGCCTTTAACCATAGATGCTTTCTACAAGCTTGGCTCTTTCGGGTATCTAGCTTACGAAAAGCCTGGACCAAGGACTGCTCCTGCCTCTCTATAGAGGAACTAGCAGTTTCATGCTTGCCCATCTACTAATGAACCCAAAAAGGAAAAACCAGATGCTAATCTTTTTCGCTTAGAGATGAAAAAATTCTTTCTAAGCCATAAATCATTCGCTTGACCGTTGCTTGGATGGTCGCTCATGTAGGTATTATCTATGTTTTTCTCTAAGGTAATCTAGTTCTAGTTGACTCTGTGGGCTTTAAAAAATACTTGTGGCACTACAATAAAGAATGGATTGTAATTAAATAATCTGATATGAAAATTTTTATTCTGGGTATATTGTTCCCAAATAATGTAGCTCCATATAATATTTACTTTAAGGATTAAGATTTGCCAGAAAAGCAATCATCAAAGTTAATTACATCCATATTGGATCAAAAAACATTCTCAATCAAGAAGCCATATTTGTGATTAAATTTAGATAAAACTAGTAAGTTTTTTAAGATGAAAACTCTCATGGATCCTATAGAAGCTCGATGGAGGATAAATGTATAGAAAATTTCAGAATATGAGGAAGGCTTAAAGGCATCATAATGGACATTAAAGGACTTATAATAGTATACGGGACACTTATCTAAAAAGAGAGATTATTAGATGTGGGAACAAGGTGACTAACCTATAAGAGGTCTGATGGCAGCGCGTCAAGATTTAATATCTTATAATTCGGGGTCAACAGATCCTAATTATTATTTAATTATGAGTTGCATTCTCTAAATGAAGCTTGTATAATAAAGGTGTGGACTAAATTCTAGGCAGACAAATGAGACTTATACCTTACTCTCTTATGAGGGGGAGGATCAAACTAAACTTATGATATCGCATATAAAGCTATATGATGAAGCTAACAAGGCTGCCTAAGTTAAAAAATAAATAAATTTCTTATTTCTAAGGCAAAGCGGATAAAAGATATGTACAATAGGATGTGTTGCTTGATCACATGAAAGCAGTAGACATAAATATTTCCTAAATATGGTAGAATGGAAATGGAAGAAATGAAGATAAGATTTGCACCTTGAATGCAAATGATCAATATGACTAGAGAACTCCTAAATGTGGTTGAGAGGGTGTAGAGGATATAAAGATGCGTTTTATAACTTGATTGTCTATGATATTGAGGCTCAAATATCTCAATATAGTTGAGAAGATACAAAATATATGAAGATGAGATTTACAACTTAATTCAATCAAGTGACCTAAATTTATCCCCAAAATAGATATGAAAAAACAGAAGTTACAAGTTGATCAATACAACAGGATTGTGTAACATTAGTTTTAGTTTTAAGAATGCTTTAAAAATTTTAATAATCAAAATGTAATATACAAGTGATGAAGCTGCTGTTGTTGAGAAATGTTATTTAGGTTCATTTTAATAACTGTTAAAATTGAGATATGTTATGAAAGCATCACAACACAACAACTCCCATGTGAATACAGAGCCAGCCAATGATTAATGTTTGCAGGAACTTTTTATGACATTTTTGGTAGTTAGAAATAGTTCAGATAACAAGACTTACATGTAATTACATATATCGTTAATCGTATTTCAGTTGGCACTATAGTTGCAACGGATATTTAGGAGTGATCAGTTCCAAGAATAGAGCATCCAATTTGGAGCATTGTTGAATCCTTTTAGGAAATAGGGTCCCGTATTCTTCGTGAGTACATACAACCTAGTAAATGACCTAATCTCGGGGAAAGGATGACGGAAAAAAAGAGAGAGATTAATGAAATACCCCGGAAGGAACTCTGAGTAATATATTTATGGTTAGTAGCTTGAGAAATAGGTTCCTCTAAGATTTCTTTGAATACAGGTTTTTAGAAGAAAAATACTTCGAGAGCTGGAACGAGAGACAGACATTGAGAGAGAAAAGATCAAAACATTTAATAAAACATGCTATTTAAGAATTACTGGCTTCATTTGTAATAAATTTTTAATATTTTTTTAATCAAGAAAAACAAACAACAAATAAATGATGTTCATTTTCTCAACTTTTAATAAAAAATTCTTAGAAAAACTTAAAATGCCTAATAGAAAATATGCTTAAAAAATAGATTTCGATAGTAAAGCTGAAAAACTAAAAGAGTCCTGAACAAGGCCAAAGGGTGCATTTGGATGATGGTATATGTAACTAAAAGTGATAGAATTTGTAGAAATTATTTAGGGAGGAAAATTGTTTGATTTATTATTCACATGTAGGGTGTTTATATATATATATATANAATAGAAAATCTGCTTAGAAAATAGATTTCGATGATAAAACTAAAAAAACTAAAAGAGTCCCGAACAATACCAAAGGGTGCATTTGGATGATGGTATATGTAACTAAAAGTGATAGAATTCGTAGAAATTATTTGGGGAGGAAAATTGCTTGATTTATTATTCACATGTAGCGTGTTTATATATATATATATATATATATATATATNTACAGATACAAAATGTGGGAGGACCCAAACATGGCTCCTTGCCCACAAAAAAATCATAAATGGTTCCAAAACTAGAAAAAATAGAAAAATATATTAGATACTTAAATAAAAAACCTAACAGTGTCAAAATACATAGTATCAGGTGGCTAGAGAGCGACCCAATTTGGACTTGCCTCTGCCTCTAGTTCTAGGAAAGTAGCAAGCCAGTAAGCTGGTAAGATGATTGCCATTGTCAGAAGTAGCTAATGTATCATCCAATATGTTCCCGAGCTGTAGTCTGCCTCCATTCTTCTTCTTCCTCCTGGAATAAACCTGTCATTCCTCTCCTAAAAAATCAGTCTAATGGGGTGATAGAGCTGAAGCAGAAGGAATATCAACCATAGTACCCAAAATGGGTTCTAGCATATATGAAGATGAGTTGCCTCTACGTTGGATACTTTCTGAAGAAGTGGAGCTGCAAGGCTCTCCTGATTATCAGTCCGAACACTTTCATTTGTAAGTAATAGTTCATCAGCACTATTTTCTATGGGGTTTGAAGGTGTCAACATCATATCCTTCGCAGTAACAGTAACAACAGTGTCATGAGGGGGGTCCTCAGGGGCAACAGACACCGCATGTCTGGTAGTATCCTCCCCAGGTGGAACTAAAATGTTCTGAGCAGTGGGGTTAGACCCATTCTTATTCACTTGAACCTTAGTTTTCAAATTAGGATGGAGCTTGTAGCATTTATTAAAGATATGACCGAACATCTTACAGTGAGTACAATATGGGGGTCTATGTTCCAAGACGATTTGTTGTCAATATCCATTGTGGGTTGTACCCAACCAGACTTCAGTAACATCCGGTAAAGTAATATCCCTTTCCACAACTATTTTGGTCACCGAGGGTCTGGTTAGGTTGAAAGTAGACAAATCTAGCTTCAAAGGATCCCCTAGGATGACCCCAATAGGTAAAAAACCTGATGGTGAAAAAAATGCAGCTTGAGACTAGGTAAACTAAACTATACCGGTACAGTGGGAGTTTTATGATTTGAGTCAAAATCAGGAGACCACTTGAGTAACTTCATAGCTTTTCCTGCGATATTAAGATATTTCTTGGAGAAAATTCTGGTGTAGTCTTCAGCCAGTGTTAGTTAGATCAACACATGTCTCTCATCCATAAGTCTCACCTTCAACTTGCCTACCGGCTTAAGATCATCTACGCTCTTTCTGATAACCTCCATAGGTGGGTGTCCCTACTGAAATTTTTCAATGAGAGTCAACTTGAATTTTTCTGCCACGGTAGAAATTTTTGAGTCAGAGAAAAAAATTGCTGCTTTCCCACCTTTTCTACTTCTCTTCTTAACAAAAGGATAATCATCTGTGTCATCGCAACATTCTTTATAGTTGGAGTGGAATACCACCGTGGACTCCACCTGAAGGTTTTCCACTATGTTGGCAAAAAAGCCTTTGTCGGTTCAGTAAAAGAAGAAGAAAGTGCCATCAGAACAACCAGCTGTCACTTGCAGTGAGAAATTTGCATCGGGCTGGAGAGAAAGACGCAGAAACAAAGCAGAAGATCGGGCCGGAGAAGCACCGACACAAATAGTGGAGCCGGACGCCGACGCAGAAGCCGCGGATTGCAGCTCGGTGAGGTCGACGCTCGACGCAGAAGCTCATGTCGTTGTCGACGATCGCCGAAAACTGAAACGATCCTTTGCCGACACGTTAGTGCTAGCGGCAGAGGCAGGGACTTCTTCCTTTGGTCGAACCCTAAGACGCGCCACAAGATTGACGTCTTGCCCTAGACGTTCGAAGGAAGGAAGGATGCGAGTAGCTTCGTGCGTGAAGGTGGAGAATCGATTGAGCCTTGAAGCGAAGAACCGGCCCAACAAACCCTAGTCGAGCGGCTCTGATGTGGGTGTCACAACAGGAAGGAGGAAAAGAAGAGAGATTGCGTCTCTCAATATATATATATATATATATATATATATATATATANTTATTATACGAGTCTCCAACCACCCTTAATGTGTCTAACAATTCAAGTACCACTCCTTTGGTGTCAGCTATGCCAGAATATATTAAAAAAAAAGAAATGGGTAGAGACTATTATACGAGTCTCCAATCACCCATAATATGTCTAACAATTCGAGTAGCACCCCCTTGGGGCCAACTATGTCAGAGGAAATTTGAACCCCCAACCTGAGGGGTTTTATAACTATGGATGCCAACCAATAGGTCGGGGTACGCGTATATATATAAGGAAACCAATCAGTTGTAATTTACAAACATAAAAGATGTACTTAACTTATATTTGAAAAGTAAACATTCTGATACAAAAATTACAAAAAGCATAAATAGGAAGAGAATAAAGACAATTAAGAAGTTTCCAAAAATATCTCACAATCCAATCTTAGGAGACTGAAGGGGCCACCAATAACGCTTCCATATTTTCCACACTCCCCCTCAAACTGGCTCGTATATGTTGTACAGACAACGTTTGGTATTGAACTCTGAGAATGTAATTAAAGAAAGAGCTTAGATGAAAACATCAACTTGTTGGCCTGTTGGGATGTAGTTTAGCTGTTTAATTCCAAATTGTCCATCAGTTTCAATATGTTTGATCCTGTCATGATGCACAAGATTCTTGGAAATACTTATAGCTAGTTGACTACCACAAAACTTCTATATAGGCTTATTGGAGGCATACCCCAATGCCCTTAACAATTTCTGATTCCAAATCCGTTCACAGATTCATAAGGTGAGTGTCCTATACTCAGATTCTGTAATACTTCTGAAAACAACTGTTTGATTCTTACTTCTCCATGTAACAACAATTTCTCCATACATGAGAGCAGTAATCTGTGATGGACCTTCTGTCAGTGACTTCCGAGCCCAACTAGTATCATTGTAGACTTCCATCTCTCTGTTTCTAATTTTCTCAAAAGTTAAACCATAATTAAGAGTCTCCTTGTGGAACCTCAGAATCATGTACACCATCTTTAAATCTTCTTCATTTGGGTCTTTCATGTGCCGGTCACATTGCTGAGAAAATATGCAATATTTAGTGTAGTATGTGATGGACTGATAGGTAGATGAGTTTTTCTACTAATCTTTGATATCTTCCATTATCTGCATATATTCTTTATTCTCCTTTTTTCCACTTCTTGTTGGGATTCATTGAAGTATCAATAAGTTAACATCCAATTAGTCATGTCTCATTTAAAAGATCTAGGATATATTTTCTATCTGATATAATGATGCCTTTTTTGAACCCAACTCCCTTAATGCCAAAAAAAATATCTCATGGTTCCAAGTTCCTTGATTTCAAATTCAATAATAAACACTTCTTTGATCTTGAGAATTTTCTTTTCATATTCACCAGTAAAAATCATATCATTCGTATATATTATCAGTATAGCAATTTTACCTTCAGGAATGTGTTTGTGAACAGAGTATGATCAGCTAGATCATGAGAATATCCATTAGATTTCATAGTTGTAGCAAACATTTCACACCACACCATTAATGATTGCTTAAACCCGTAGATAGACTTCCTGAGTTTTCATACTAGGTGTTTGTTGGAATCATCCTCAAATTCTAGTGATATTCTCATATACATTTCTTCCAGCTTCCCATTCAGAAGGGTATTTTTATGTCAATTTGATGTAGTTCTCACTCCTTTTTAATTACTACTGAAAGGAAAATTTTGAAAGTGCTCAGTTTGACAACTGATGCAAAAGTCTCCAGATAGTCAAATCAGATAGGCTTGAGTAAAACATTTCGCAACAAGTCTAACTTTAAAACCCTCAATGTCCCTATTAGCTTTGTATTTGATAATGAATAGCCATTTACATCTAGCTGGCTTCTTATCATGAAAGAGTTTAGTAAAAATCCATCTGTCATTATGTTTTAGTGCTTGAATCTCCCATTCAATTGCTTTCTTTCATTCTAGATTTTCAGAGGTTTCATGAATGGAAATAGGTATTTGCACATTATCAAGATTAAATATAAATAATCTATAGGCTGAGGATAGCTTCCTATAAGCTACATACTCCTGAATTAGATATCTAGTACATCCTTTCTTGTCAGCAGCACCATAAGAAAAAAAAAGGATAACTCATGAGTACTAGACTCATCTCCCAATTCAATGAAAAAAGTTGACTTCAATTTTGATTGGAACAGTGCAATATATGTGAGTTGTCTTCCACATTCTCAAGATTTTCTTCCTCCTTATGTACACATTCAGTTCTTTATTATAGAATTCAAATTTGTTTTTTTGGATATTTGCAACAGGGATCAAAAGGATATGTGGAAGATATGGAAGAGGAGTAGGTTGTGAGGCTATATAGGTGTGACGTCCATGGAAAAAAATGTTAAGTCCATGGAAATCTAGTATTTTCTAGTAACATGAAAATATCACTTACAACCCTTTTTGTTGGATAAAAATATACTTGATATATTTAGGATCAAAATTTGTGTGATTTGGGAAATATATGTGAACAAAGGATACACACTCAAAGTTTTTAAATGATGTAGCAGCATAGAAAGCTCTGATGTGGGGATATGTAATCATCAAAACATAAAATGATCTTTTGAAGTTAAGTACCTAACCAAACATTCAATTGATAAAGTATGTTGCAGTAAGAACTGCTTCATCCAAAAAATATTTTGTTGCTTGATAATAAATCATAATTGAGTGAGATACCTCAAGAAAATGTCAGTTATTTCTCTCAACTATCTTATTTTATTGTAAGGTATCAATACATGAACTCACATAAATAATTCTAATTTTTGAAAACTGAACCCCAATGATTGAGTTGAGATTTTTCTTTGCATTATCATTTTTAAAGAATTTAATAATTCTCTTTTTCTCGATGATGGATTTAAACATCACTGCAACATGTGAACATTTCCACACTCGTCTTAAATATATTCAATTGTAACCAATACTTTATCAAGGTGTTGAAGTATTGGGTAGCACTTAGTTCTCCTTGATGAAGATCATGAAGTTTGATTTCGATCTCAAACAACCCTACAATATTCTCAGTGTTGGAATATGTTTCTCTTGCAACCTCCTAGTTTATTTTGAAGATTTTGTAAGGAAAAGATTTCTACCACTTCAGTGATTATGAAATTGACTAACCACGACATAACCATATAGTCTTGATTCTTTCATGTGTGATGGTTGTGGTCAGTGATCTTAGGAACTGTCATCTCCCGTGAGATGTTCTGCTTTGCCTTTACCACAAATATACATAAATATGAATTGGGACCAATGAAGGAAATTATGACCATTAAGTTTATAATTAGTGTAAAAATTAGAGAGTTCAGGGCTTGTCTGGACAAAATCCTTGATCTATAATTCAGAACTAAGGTTCAAAGTAGAACTTGGCATCTTCATCCCATACTTGGTCATACCTAAACGTATTTAGAGTTGCTTCTAGTTGTTGGACTGAAGTTAACTGTAGTTGCTTGTTGTGACGATTCTGCTACTTGGGGGAAGGGGAAACGAATAATCAAGGAATAGGAACGGAGGGGAAGAAGGAACAAAAAATCAAACAGGAAGGAAGATGAGTTGAGGAATCGGGAAACCGAAGGTTATTATTGCCCTATAAAACGGATGTGTTTAAGGGATGCAAAGGTGAGATCAACTTACTTGGTGTGCGGCGAGGCCAGCGTTGGTGTCGTGTGATCGATCGAAGGAAAGGAGGGGGACTAGTACAAACAGAATCGTGCAAAAGAAAGTTCACGGCTTAGGACAGCGATAGTGTCGACGGTTTGCAATGTTGTCGAGCCACGACGTTGACCGGGAGTGAGAAGAAGCCACGTGTGATTGAAGAAGAAGCTCTCAGGGGGAAGGAAGGAGAGACAGTCGCATGGGATAGGATTCGATCGAGGTAACATTTATTAAAATTATTTAATATTAAAAATTAATAATAATAATAATAATAATAATAGGTTTATATATATATATATATATATAAAATACTTGAAGAGGAATAGTTTATTAAAATCATAAATTAATTAAATATCATTTTTATGTTAGGTTTCTAATTTAGAAGAGGCAATGTCAAGACAAATTCAAGTACAAATTAATCGACATCGATGTGAGTACTCACGTTCTACTATGGTGACATTTTAATTCTTCTAGACCAAATACATTAATTAGTAATTTCATAAGTTATATTGTAATTACTGCAAACTCGGAATTTTGAATTCTAGTGAATTTTTTCTTGATATATGAATGATATGTGTGCACAATATTATTTAATGATTTATAAATATATTGTTTGATATGCAAATGAAAATGAAATATATTTTTCGTAAATAATAAATTTGATAAAATATTTGTATGTACATGATTGACTTTGATGAAGCCACCCATTGATAATACTAGTGATGGACACTAAAGTATCTGTGCACGTATATGAAAAAAAATATTGATATTGATGTCTTAATTGACACAAATTTCAGATGGAGCTCCTGTGACAGTTATATAAATATAGAATGATATTGATATGATTTTGATACAGTAATGCATTGAATAATATATTAAATATTTGTATTGATTTATTAAATTTTAACTGACATGAATATTATTATTTTTTCGGTTGTATTACTGTAGTTGAGGGGTTTGAGTATGCATTTGTAAAATATTATTTATAGAGAATGAATATTGAAAATTTAATTCTCACTGTCTCACAGTCCTTTTCCATCTCAGTAAATTCCAAGACTCGGGTAGAATAGGGACACTTCCTGCTGCTGGTTCTGCTTCTGCTTCTGCTTCTGCTGTTGTTGCTTTTGATTGCTGTCACTACTTCTGTTGTTGTTGTTGGCTGCTGTAGGGAGAATATCCTGGTAGAGGAATACAAGGGAGGGATCCAATATGGAATTCTAGCTAAGTATGCCACAAAGGTCGGTCTGCAGTATAAAAAGCTAGTTGTAGAAAGGGTTCTGGCAGCCGAGAACATAGGACATTTTTGCGGCAGGGAAGAGCCGAAAAAGGGATCCTGCAAGGAGAAAGAGAGCCGCAAAAAGGAGTTTTGGGAGGAAAATTGCTTGATTTATTATTCACACACACACACACACACAAGAAAAAACTTTCAGATTTTCCACAAAATTGTCATAAGAACATAGACTTATTTAAAATTGTAGTGTCATTATAGGTTTTTTCTTTTATATAGAAATTAAATAACAGTTTTTTTTAACTATCATAATTTTGTAGATCTAACTATAAAAGTTTCTCTCACCGCATATATTTTCTTTTAAAAAAAAGGTTGCCGTTAAGCATTACCAGTATAGCTATCTAAGAAGCAAAATTATGTAAAAAATTGCCCCCAAAAAAATTCTAAATTTTGGGAGTTCTTAAGCAGGCTACCAAAGTACAACACTAACCGAAAAACAAATTTAAATTTCTATAAAACAGCATAGACAAATGCTTCACAAGATCTATTTTCTTATGATCAATTAGAACATCATTGAAGAAAGAATGAGCAATTAAACCAAATAAGAACATGATTTCACTAAAACCTTATATCACGTTATAAAAGAGGCTCGTTCTTGAAGCAATAAGACGCATTTAAAAAGGTTGATATCAAATTTAAAAATAGAAAGAAGCTTGGGTAGTTAAGCGGGTTGTTGTTGTTGTAATCAAATTTTGAAAGACTAAAATCAAAATTAAATAATTCAGAATCAAAATTTCGGTTTTATTTCATTTAAATTAAATATCAAAATCCAAAATCATCTACAAATTTACAAGCACCTTTTGAATTGGCTGGCAAACTTACCTAGATTCGTTCAAACATCTAATGTTACATATCAGATCAAGTGAAAGCGGAATCATCATGGTTATCTTCTTCTTCTTTGATCTCATCATTATCCTCTATGCCTCGACCAGCACTCCGAATCACATCATCATCAAGGGCTGCAGGATACAACATTTAAATAGAACATTCACCCATTAATTATTTCAAGTCAGGAGAAGAAAGTATGAAGCCTGTACACAAACACGAAGACATGAATACAACATGACATTTATAAAATGCAACATAATTGCAAATTGAAGACAAAACATGTCTCGGACACATTTTATATTTTATAAGTTATCAATAGAAAACATATAACATTACGTGATAAAAAACATTATCATAAAAGAAATTTCCTAAGAATAAAAATAAAAAAAAGCAATTGATAATATAAAGAAAGATTTACATACATCACCACTAAATTCCTACTTATTTATATATCTAACAACTAAACATAAATTTTTACATCCATTCCACCTTACCTATGCATGAAAAATGTATTTCACTTTTTTTAATTCAAAATGGGGTATTTTTTATGAGGTATAAATGATTTGGGTGTTATAAATGTAAAAAATAAAATTTAAGCGTTAGATGCATACATATATAGGAATTAGGTGGTATGAATGTAAATGCCATTAAAATTAAACATTTTATCACAAAGTATTCGTCTTTGTTTCCTTGACGCGTCCCACTATGTCCGTGTCGTGTCGCAGCCCAAATTTAAAATAAAAAATCCTAAGTGTTTGTGGCGTGTTAGGAATGTCTCAGACGTGTCGAAGCCGTGACTAAACCCAACACATGTCCAACACAAACACGAAAGCCATTTACAAGTGTCTATACTTCATAAAGAACAACATATACCTGAGATAAGGGTCTCAACTTCATCTAATGAAGATTCAGATTGTTGTTCGATAGAATCAGGTTGATTGAAAACCAGCCAGCTAGAGTCAGCATCCGGTGAAAACAGTGGATGATTCCCCACCCAATCATCAACAACATCAATATTATCAACAGAAATAGGATCAAAGCATCTGTTCTTCAAAACATGCCTGTAAATTCACAAAAAAAAGACTATTAACGCACGAAAGAAAAATGTTTCAGCAAAGAAAATTGTTCAAATCAGATTTCAAAATTTACTTCTTAACCAGCTGTTCATAATCAGATTTCAAAATTTACTTATTAACAAGCTCTTAATTCAGTCTTTTACTCACCTTTGCTGTAAACGAAGGTTATAGCGAACATATACAAGTTCACATAGCCGCTGACGCTCAGAAAAGTTCAATTTTTCATTATGAAGTTGTTCAAAAGGTATATGAGTCCGCTCAGGTCCCCTTGCACTGCAGGTTTGACTGAGGATATGAATAGCCAAACGTGTAAGGTTTGGGCAACTCCCCCCATATGTAGACCACCATTCAGCTATAGTAATAAATCAATGAAAAATGCATTCAAAAACACACAAAAGAAAACTATAGTATTAACAGGAAAAAAATGTTGCAAGTTTGCTTTCTCACCCGGAAGTAAAGAACGTCTAGCCCTAATGGCTATTTTCCTTGAAAAATCTCGATCAGCACCCCTATAATAATTCAGTTCCTTCTGAATTTTATCTTGAACCTTCGCTTCAGGCACCAATCTTTCTATACAATCCAACATTCCGGATGAAATTTCATTGGAGATTTGCCCCTCTGTGCTGTAGAATAACTGTGGATTCAAGAAGAACCCCGCAGCATGGAGAGGGCGAGGAAGCTGCTTGTCCCATCTCCAATCTATAAGATCCCAATATGGCATGTAATCACTCTTCTTCACAAATTCCTTTCTTATAGCATCCTTAGCTAGATACAAACATAGATGAACATAGCCCATTGCTGGCCTCTTTTTACTTTCAACTAGTTTCAGTAATTGCACAAGTGGTTCTGTAATCCGATTGATTGCAGCACAGGAGATCCAAAATAGCGAATTTAGAATAAGGTTAGCCATGGCAACCCCATCCGGCTTCTTCGAGTATGGTGATTCTAGCCATTCTTCAGAAGTGACCATGTTTCTCAACTCCTCTTTCAAACAAACCAAGCTCTTTAAAGCAACAAAATTCATGGCTGCACGGCTACTGGCAGGACGTAACAAATCTTTACCATGAGTATACTTCTTCATCATATTAAGAACAGGCACAGTTCTATATATGAACCTGGTTAACGATTTCGCACTCTCTATTGTATCAATCATGGAATCCATTTTAGAAAAATCTTCCAATATAAGATCAATGCATTGAGAAGCGCAAGGACTCCAGAATAAAGTGGGGAAGGTCTCAGTTAATCTTTTCCCTGCAAAGGCATGGATGTCAGAGTTATTGGTAATCACCTGAATCACATTGTTTGGGCCAACATCCTCCACCACATGCTTCAAAAGCTCATACAAAGTATCAGCAGTGGCAACAATCTCGGTGGCATCAACGCATCTCAAAAACATAGTTCCCTCGGGGCAATACACGAAGAAGTTAATCAAAGTCTTCTCCATCGTCGAACACTCATCAGCCAATATTGAACAGCCTGTGTGACCCCAAGTCCGCTTGTAGTGCTCCAAAGTGAGGTTCACCTCCTCGATCAACCTCTTCAAAATGCCTCCGCGGAAATCATGATAGGAGGGGAGTTCAAGCCCTGGCCCGAAAGCAGCAATGGCTTCCACCATGGGCTGAAAATAAACAGAATTAACCGCTTCAAGAGGCACACCAGCCTCGTACAAAAACCGCCCAATTGAATGATAAACTTGCTCCTTATCCACCGCTTGAACCGAACTTGACCTGTTCACCCAGGATCCGTCATTACCCAAGGTAGAGGAAGGCCCCATGTGATTCATTGAGGAATTCTTCGTCCGGCGCTTCCTTCCCCTCTCAGCTGACTTCGCTGCGCGAGGCAGGGNGCCGAACTTGACCTGTTCACCCAGGATCCGTCATTACCCAAGGTAGAGGAAAGCCCCGTGTGATTCATTGAGGAATTCTTCGTCCGGCGCTTCCTTCCCCTCTCAGCTGACTTCGCTGCGCGAGGCAGGGGAGTCACACAGCTATCCTCCTTAGCTTCCATCTGAACAGTGCCAAGATCGAGCATTTCATTAAGAGGCACAATCTGCAAACCAGAATTGGCAGAGTGATCAATGTCGCATGCGGCTGCAGAGATTTCCGTAGGATTCAGATGACCAACCTCGTCCGCAAGCTTAATCTTCCGCTTCTTCCTAATGGCGGCGCCATCGAGACTGTGCTGCATCGCATGCTGCACCTCTAAAGGAACCTTTGGGCAGCAGGCAGCATTCCCTTTGTGACGTGCAAGGTGCTCCTTGATTCGGTGAATGCCGCCGCCGAGGAAGAGCTTCATGCAGTAAATACACTTGAGCTTAGTCCTGCCGTTGGAACGGATCATGAGGCAATGCTTCCAAGCCGGGTCGTGCTTCTGGTTGCCGATCGGCAACACGATCTCCGACGTCGTCATCATAGACCAAGAAGGAGCTTTTGAACAACCAACGGAAATAACCGGCCGTCCTCTAGCCCTAAGGTTACGTGGTGAAGATAGGGTGGTTCGTTTGGGTGTTTTCTGTGTGGGTTGACTCAACGGGTAAAAGAAAGTCAAATCATGGAAGCAGAAGTGAATCACTGAGTCACTTGCCTGGGTTTTCGCTATTCACGAGGCGAGCTGGGCGGCCATCGGCTTTCCTTAGGGAGGGTTTTCTTTCGCGCGTGCGGAACCGAGAAAGAAAGACGAAGCGGTTCGGTTTGGAATTTATAGATGGAAATGGGTTCAGAATAGAGGTTTCTACTAATGGGACCAATACGTTCTAAACCCAAATAAACCCAACGCCATGTGTAAAAAATTGCTCAACATATCTGAAACGATTGGGGGCTATGATGGGTTCACTTCAGATGGTTCCGGAATTGGGTCCTCATCGCACCACTCGTCTCCAACCGGTCAATTTAGGGTTTGAACCGGTTTTGAGTTGGGAAAACCGAGGCAGCCGGTTGCGTGGGCGGAGCGGCCGCGGGCGGTCGGTCTGTTCGATCGGGTGGTGTTCGCTCCGGCTCGGATCGGCCGCCGAGTTTCTTGTAACTCTGTATCGGTCCTAGCTTCTGGTTTGTTGTACTTTGGGAGGGAGGGAAAGGGCGCGCAGTTCCTTTCTGCGGAGCTTTTTTTTTCGATTCTGATGCACGAGATTGGTCGCCGGGGAAAAAAATTTCCGTGAAAGGTATGTGGATGCTTGCGTGCTTCTGCGTTTATGATCGTTTTCAGGCCCTATTTCTGGAATTTGTGGATATTCCTTCGGTAGGAACTGCTTGCTTTTTGCTTTCATGGTTGCATTGTGGTTAGTATTTACAGGAAGTGATGTGGACTGAGGCATAGAGAGATTGGATTAGGATCAAGTTGTTTTCGTTTCGTTGAAACATTAGGGCAGTTTGGTAGCAGGATTTAAATTATGTCGAATGGTGGAAAAAGGCAATTTTAAATCTAATTTGGAGCCATGGAAAAGAATCCTATGGCGATTTTTTTCCTCATACTTGTTTCTTGCTCGAGCTGGAAGGTGAAACCTTTTTCACACGCATCGCTCAAGCCGATCTTGTATGAGTAATCTTCACCAATTTCTTTTCTTTGTCTGAATGTCCAGTCGACAAGCCGCATGTCTGCTCACCACTGAAGCCAGGCACGATGCTTCCATCGTCATCTTCTCTAGAAGCCTCTTAAACCCTTTTTGCAGACTTAATTCGGCCATCTCCCGATCGACAGCGAGAGTCCAACGTCGAGCAGCCGAAGATACCTAATTTCTGCGTTACTTGCTTCTTTTTTAATTCCTCTGGCTAATCTTGATTTAACATTATGCATTTTGCCCATTTTTTTAAACAGAAGATTATTTGTACCTATATTAACTTATTGAGTAGTGATTAAAGTTTTTATTTATTTATATTATGTATTTTGCTAATATTCGGCTTTATGTGTGCTAGAAGGTTCATGATAATACAGTAATAAATTATCTCAGTGTTGTACGAAAACTTAGCTCACACTCAGATAATGAAAGAGTGAAGCAAAATGAGAAACCTCATATTTTATATGAAAACCTCTGAAAAAGGGGAAAAATCATTGGGTTTAGCCCAATTGAAACAATCTAATATAAATAGTGAGTACACATGTTTACTCTTCTCTTAAATAAAATAAAATATAGTTACAAAGTTGATCATTGTAAATGTGCAATAGTAGTTCATGATAATAATCGTAGTCTGGTTGTAATTAGTATAGTTCTCCGTGAAAGTAGACTGCAAAGGTCGTAATCAATTGCTATGGAGACAGTAGTCTGTTGTGAATGTTGTAGCGTCAACTTGTCGTATAGGTTGTAGTTGAAAGTCATAGTAATAATTGACTATATAGGCCACATTTGGTTATTTCAGGAGCGTCTGTTAGCCACAGAGGTCTTAGTAGGAAGTTGCAGAAACTGTGAGCCACATAGGTCATAATGATGAGCTGTGATTACATTCGTAAGCTGCAAAAGCAGGAGTCGGTAGTTGCAAGAGCTTAAAACCACGTAGGTTGTAGTTGGTCATATAGGCTTTAGTGGTGACTTATGAAGACATCCATAGGCCTCAGAGGTCTTGTCGGGAGTTGCATGAGTTGTCATAACATTTGTAGGCTGCAGAGATTAGATTTGAGAGTTGCATGAGTTGTGATAACATCTATAGGCCACAAAGGCTGAATTCAAGAGTTGCTCAAGCTCCGATAACTTTTGTGGATTGCAGAGGCCAGAGTTGAGAGTTGCACTAACTGTGATAACGTTCGTAGGTTACAGAGGTTGAAGTCAGGAGATGCATGAGTTGTGGTAACGTTCGTGGCCCGCAGAGGTCGGTGTTAGGACTTGCATTAGTTGTGATAATGTTCGTAGGCTGTAGAGGTTGGAGTTGGGAGTCTGGTCAAGCTGCAGACCATTTAGGTCGTAGTTGGTCACATAGTCCGTAACGGTGAGCTGTGATGACATATGTAGACTGTAAAGGTAGGAGTCGTGGGCTACGCAAATTGTAAGTCGCGTAGGCCATAGTAGTGAGTTGTTATGACGTCTGTCAGTTGCAGAGTTTGAAGTTCGAAGCTGCACAACCTATGGACAACGTAGGCCATAATCGGTCATATAGGTCGTAGTGGTAAGTTGTGAAGACATTCTTAGGCTGCAGAGGCCAAAGTTATGAGTTTTACAAGCTGTGAATCATTTATGTCGTAGTTGTGAGTTGTGATGTCGTCCATTGGCCGCAAAGCAGGAGTTGAGAGCTGCATAAGCTTGGGATCACATAAGTCGTAATTGATCACATAAGTCATAATGCTGAGTTGTGATGACGCCCGTAGACCATTAAGACATGAGTCATGAACTTAGGAGTCCGAAGGAAGTCACCATCTTTGTGGTTCATTGTTATACCGTATTTGGGAGACGTCGTTGCTTCATATGTGGTGTGCATGGTTACACCGTCATCGACTTGTCATTGCACCGTGTACTGAGCGATGTATTACTTTGTCGAATGATTCATTATTCTGTGATATCAATTAGGGTTTGGCAATGTACGTTGTGACTCCACAAGGGGCTTCACTTCAAAGAGCAAGTGGTGGCCGATGGTGGTTGACGGTGGCCGGCAGGTGGTGGTCGACGGCTGCTTGAGGGGGAGGAATTTGACAGATCTTTAGAACATATATGATGTTGAGCTTTAGCTCCTCCAAGTTTGGTTGTTCTTCTGGCTATAGGTCTAGGGCCCCTCTTAAGAGGGGGTAAGATTCTATTTATTGAGCAATATTATAAATAATGAAGGATTCCAAACCACTCTAATTGGACAGCCTCAGGATATTCCCTTGATCGGATAATGTTTTGTGAACATTTAAATATATTAATGATGTTAGCATTGATTGATATTAGGCTTGATAGATCCGCCTTGTCGAGACATTCAATTTAATTATACGCTTGTCAGATTTGAATCCATTTGATCTTCCAAATATGCACTGAAAACTTCAAAAAATAGTTTAATTGTTTGATCTAAGCTTAATTTGACTCAGATTTGATCAATTTTTGTATCATTGGGTTCACCTCGTTGAGCCGGCCAGTCTAACTGTAGGTTTGCTAAAATTGGAGTTCAGGATGATTTTTAATTAAAATTGTAATATTTTTTACCCAAAAAATTGCCTTGAGATTCGTGTTATGTCTCAATATTCATATTTGATGATAAAAATTTGTTGATGTTGCTTTACTTTTTATAATATTATTTATTAGAAAGAAGTTCATCTGTAGTATATAATCATATGTTTGTCGTAGATGTTGTTAAATATGCATACTATTTTCTATTAATCTTCATAACAATACGCCCATTTTCTGTTAAAGTATTTCTGCTCTCAATATCATCCGGCTTAATGACTTGTATTGAGCTCTGTAACTACTGATAATAATCTATTGTTGGCATTTGTGCGTTTCAATATATTTGTGGATTAAAATTATTATTTTTTAAATATGTGTTAAATATATGTTAGCATTTCGGAAGCTGCAACAAACTTTAACACTTCATTAGCACTTGGGAAAGTTAGTTGTATTGTTGGACAGAAGAAGTAATCGGAATGAAGGAGAAAAAATCCAACATAGAAAATCAAAATCCAAACTTTACTTTCACTAAAAATAATCCAACAATCTAGGTTAATTGATCATAAAAAAATTTTGGCAATCTTTATGTAATTTTGAAGTGAAATTAACATATTGTGAGGTGAATGATCCATTAAAGAATGAACACGTAAGATGATGCTAGTATCGCAAGTTTTACTTTTTGACTGAACTGATGGTGGTGATCGGAGTATTTCTGGTTGGCTTATGTTATCAAAGACAACATTTATTGGAGCTGAAATTTTCCTTTTTTTATTAATATATTTTAAGAAAATCTAGGAATTTTAATCTATTTGAACTTCCCTTTCTTGAGATGATTGTGATGAGCTATTACTATATACGTTCTTTTGTAAACCTTATGCAAATGCATGATTGACGAGCCATGGAAGCTCCATCCTCTTAAATGCTAGTTGGTCCATTTGTAATGGCTTTAGCTGTCCCAATTTCGCGAACTAAAACAAAGAACGCATAAATATGCACTTTTCATATTTAAAACAGTTTCTCTTTTGTAGAACCTCAATTACACTCCCAAGTTATATGAAATGGATCTCCATAGTCTTTTTTTATATTTGAATTTTATCAAAGATGACAATAACGGAAAAAATAAATTATGGAATATCGTAACTATCATGGAAGAGGATGGTGCATGGATTAACCTCAAGGCATAACCAATCCCGAATATTGCTTATCTTAATTTTAAAGGTTGTTTACCACTTATACTCCTCACAAACTTGAATTTATCGGCAATCGTCTCAAAGATTAGCCTTCTAAAAGATCACCAAATCTACCATGAGGTAAAGCTTGTGATCAAGTTCAAGTATATGGAACCTATATTTAATTATGATTGTTGATTTCAATGGTCATCCTTCTACAATCAATTTCATTCAAAGAGCGTGATACCACATAAGGACAAGAACTCTCTTGAAGTGAATTTTTTGTGATAACATAGAAAAAATATTGATGCATAAATGCTTCTCAATGGCGAAAGCTAATTATGATAAAATATCATTGAAATTAGACAGAACTCAACTCATTGCTTCATGTATGTTAACAAATATGCTAGGTAGAGTCGTATTTATTGCTGCAAAAAAATAGATAACCCCTGTTTTAGTGTTGTTGCAATCAGACTCATTGGTAATCATAGGCTGGAGGAAAAGAGTCACCTTGGTTGCGAACAAGACTTCATATTGTTATTAATCTTTGTGAATTGCTTAGGTCATAAGAGTTGAAATGTCTCCTCTAACCTTTGAACCATGTGGGAACATCTTGCAAATATTTAATCATATATTCACTTTAATGTGAATTTGTAACTCTAGTATCATCATTTATTTCACAAGAAATCACTGAATTGTCAAGGCAAGTCATAAACTTCACAACAGTCATGATTATCTTTCTCAAATTGGTCACCTTGTACATCAAAAGTTCATAATATGTTACATAAAAAAGGATGTACTATTCATCTCTTTATTCTCATATTATCTCACTTTCGCGTTATGGGCTGATCTTGCATCTATTTTTTCAACATTCTTTTAAATTTTGGCTCGGCCAACTAAGCAAATTTAGGCAAATCTAACTTGTATTGTACCACTCGAAATCATGTCATGTATAACCTATCAATTATAGAAATCACATTGAGATTAGCACACAACTTTGGTTGTTGTATTCATGTATTGAATCACACTGAGATTCTGGTTCAATGGCGATGGCAGGTTCAAGATGATCAATGTACTATTTTTGGGGAAATCATGATTTAGATCTACATATATACCATTACAGAGCTGAAAAGCTGCAAAAATATCGAAGTCTGCCCTGCATGAATCAGAGACTCCCTATTGAGTGTTAGGTCGAGTTAATTTGGGCTAGAGATATATGTGTCTGTGTGTGTACACGCGTCTGAGTGAGTAGTGTTATGCAAGGCAATTTGGGCTAGACTCTCCCTTGTGTGTGTGTGCTTGTTAAGACTTGCAAATCTCCAAGAGACATTTTTAATAGTTTATTTCTTGCAGGAAATCATTCAAATGATGACATAATTCATGCAAAACATGTTGGATGGGTGGATCTATGTATTAGTTTAGAGTATTTGTTCGCTTTCGGGGGACCAAAACCGCCTATTTACATAAAATTTTCAACATTTAAGGAAATGGAGCTTATCATCCTTTAAGAGAAGCTATTTGGGTTAGGAGTGCTACTTATCTATGAATCTATAGAAACTAAGCATAGGGGTGAGGCTAAAGTTGTCTTCAACTTTGAGCTCTTCACTAAACAGTAGAAAGATAAATAAGAATGAGAAAAAATCAGTTGTTAAAATGAAACAGTATCGCAGTAGTATTGTCTTATAAAAGATTATCATAAAAATCTAAAGTTACTTCTATAATCACAATTAGATTGACTATTTTGCATGGATTACTTGTTGGGAAATATAGGAGTTGCTAGCAGTTATTTTGGGAAATTGAAATATCAAGATGAATATATGATAATTGGAATTGATGGAGTGAGAAATACACATATTGAAGATGGACTGCATCTATTGAACAAAAGATATTTGGAAATGAACTTTGGTGATGATGTGTAAAGGAAGAAGATGTAGCAATAAGACACGATAAATATCTTGTGGAAAAATGGAAGAAAAAGTGGTAGATGATGTTAGTATGGCTAATAATTGTGCTAAAATTCTGACACAAAATAGAGTTAAAACTCATCTATCTTTCAACAAAAATGTAGATGGAGAATTGATATGATCAACTGGCATAGCTGGGATAAATCTTATGATGATGTTGACATATGTGGAAATTTTGAGAAAAAAATTCTATTTCTTGCTCAACAACAAATTAGATCCTACTATACGTACTAGTGTGGTAAGCATACGAGTTCACAATTTAGGAAAACTAGAAAAGAAAAAAACATCTTCTAAAGGAAACTAAAAAATATTCAAAGATATTTTGAGTGAAGAAAATAAAATCCTTCCTAATAGAGTATATATGCTGGTTACTCCCAACACTATCGCTCAACAACTCAAGTTTAGAATTCAATGTATCATGGCTAGTGCTTGGTAGTGCTTTGGTGAGAATATAAAAAATGTGAAGTTTTGTTAAAACATTATTTACCTGAAAATTTTTGTTATTAATCTTTTTTGAGATAAAGTATTAGTCAATTCAGTGTATTTTGTTTTTTCATGGTGCATAGGAATCTTTGCTATACTAATTGTTGTTTGATATCACTAAACATCTTAATTTTATCCTGTCTCAACATCAAGTTCCCTTAATAGCCTCTGAATCCACATTCCTTCACATGTTTCTAGTGCAAGAGCACAATATTCTCATTTTGCACTATTTTGAGAGACGACTTGTGCTTCTCTAGTACCCAATGGTTGAATTTATATCAGTTACATCTCCTTCCCAACTAGCTTTTTTGTATATTTTAAAGTGACCTTGAAGTAACTCAAAATTATGTTCACTGCTTCCAAGTGTTCTCACCTGGATTATTCATGTGTTGGCTTACTACACTAATCGAGTATGCAATATAATGTCTCATGCGTGATAGTTAGATCAGCCTTCCCACAAGTTTTGATAGCGTCCTTTATCAACTGGATTGTTTGTTTCACTTTTCTTCAGGTTTTTATTGGGATCCATGGGTGTATTAGCTGGTTTACACCCAAGCAACTCTGTTTCATTTAATAGATATATGATGTACTTTCTTTAAGATTTGATAATTCCATTTTTAGACCAAGCCATCTCCATTCCCTGAAAGTATTTGAGAGTCTCAAGATCATTGATTTCAAATTTTGTTGCATGCATTCTTTTTAATCTGATAATTTTTTTTGATTCATCTGTCAGAACAATGCCATCTATATATACTATTGAGAGTTATAATTTTGTCTCTATGATTGGATTTAACAAATAGTGTATTACCAGCTTGACACTCCTTTTGTAATCATAGTTTTAGTAAATTTGTCAAACCAAGTATGAGGAGATTGCTTCAAATTATATAAGAAATTATTCAGCTTCCAAATTAACTAGTTGTTCGACCTATTTTTCAAGCCCGAAGGTATGGTCATGTAGACTCTTCATCAGGGTCCCCATTCAAGAAATTATTTTTGACTTCCAGTTGGTATAAAGATAAATATTAATTTATTGTAAGAGAGGGTAGAACTCAAATATATTGAGCTTCGCAATAGACTCAAAAGGTTTCCTATTAGTCTATTTCATGTGACTGTGTCAAGTTCTTGGCTGTCAATCTAGCTTTGGATCTCTCTATACTTTCATCTCCTTTATATCTAATTGTAAATATTTCATTTGTGGCATACATGTTTTTTTTTCATGAGGTAACTGTATAAGTGTTAATGTGTTATTATTTTCTAGAGTCAAAATTTCTTCCTCAGTTCTTTGTTTCTATGTTGGAACTTTTAGCGCCTCTTGAATAGAGTTAGAAACTTACACACTATCAAGTTTTGTCATAAAATCTTGATAAGATGGTAAACTTTTTTCATAAGATTCATATTAATTGATTGGATAATCAGTGCACCTTCAGACATGAGATAAGGAACTCATACCATTATTATTACCAGGTGCAAGGCGATTTGTTTCAGGTTCTTGATAGTTCCTAATCTGCATGGTGTCATCTACATGCTCAATGGTCTTTTTTTTGTGATATAGACACAAAATTTATAATCATTAATGTTAAGTTGAGGTGCAATAGGACATATGTGACAGTTTCAATGACAGAGTTTAGTTGTTCGAGTGGAGCTGGTTGAGGGATAGGATTTGGTCTAGTTGTTTAATTGGTGGTTTGATTGTGATTCAATTTGAATTTCTTAGAGAAAATCCCAAATTTGATATTCCATCGAGTTTTCTCCTTGAATTTTAGATATCAGACAGTAAGATTAAGTCTTAAAGAATATGACATTTATAGTGTTGTATACTTTTCCTAGTGATTGAAGATAGGGTTGTAAACTAGTCGAGTCAAGCTCAAGCTACCCTTGGCTTGAGCGTGAGCTCCATTAATTAAATCGAGTTCTAGCTTAATTCTACAAGTTCGAGCCGGCTCACGATCCGGCTTGTTTAGCATGAAAGAGAGAAAAATATATTAATTTAAACTAATGATATAATTAAATGATAAATATAATGAGCATTTAGGTGATAATAAACAAGAAATCACTTGATATAAAATGTAAAATATCAAATTTTAAACATTTTTAATAAATTAAATGGATGTTTTTGAATTTTAATATATTTTAAGTATAATTTATATTGTTTATTTTTTAAACGAACCGACTCACAAGCTAACAAGTCAAGTCGGGGTTGGGTAGAGCTTAGCTTGTTAGCTCATCGAGCACAGTTCACGAGTCACTTATCAAGTCGAACCCAAGTCGACTCACATGTCAGTTTGACTCACTTTCACCCCTAATTGGAGAGCAGCGTTTGTCTTTTTTGGTTGGAGGAGTAACCAAGGAAAGCATGTTTGAGAGATTTGGAATCAAGTTTGGTGCAGTGTTGTTGGTGGATGTGAACAAATGTGGCATAACTACAGATTTTCAACGATAAGTAAGAAAAAAAGAGTAAATATGCGGACAGGATTCAATGAGAAAATTACAAGATATTTAAAATTTTAAGATTCTATTTGTCATTTTTTGATGAGATATTTGGTTGTGAGTATAACTTCCCTCCAAAAATATCTAGGCACATGATCAAACTTCATAATGGCATTGGCCACCTCAATTAAATGTCTTTTCTTCCTCTCGGCGATCTCACTTTATTGAGGAGTATCCACAAAAGAACTTATATGGATGATACCATGCTTGAAAAATAAGGATCAAGAATGAGTTAAAATATTCCTTGACATTATCAATTTTAAGAATTTAAATTTTGCTTTAAAATTGAGTAAGGATAATTGAAAGAAATGATTGAAAAATGATGACAATTTCTGTTTTTTTTTTATATAAGGAATGTCTTAGTAGTTCTAGTATGATCATCCATAAATGATAGAAACTATCATTGTGAATTACAGCAAAAGGATGTGAGGGATTTTATTGTAGTTTACAGTATACATGTCTAGTATATTTTGTAAGTTGGCACGTTTCACATTGATAAAATAATGATTTTTTTTGTTGATATACATACTTTGAAACATTTTTTCAATGTAAGTAAAAGTTGGATGACTAAGGCAATAATGCCTTCACATAACTTGACTTTTAAGTAGATTTGGTATTGGAAACTAGGCTAACAAATTTGAACTAGACTCGAAAATACAATTTGACTGATGAACTTATTGATCGATGAGATTATTTTCTTTGAGCAAATATAGACATCATGCATCTCAGTACTTCCAATCATTTTCCTCGAATCTAAAATATGAAAATCACAAATATTAAAATAAAATTTAGTCACACATTTTAAGTCACGAGTAAATTTATTGATTAAGAATAGATTGCAGGCTAATTTTGGAACACAAAACATTTTAGGGGTGAAGATTCTTTGTCAATTTGATTGATCCAGTTACTGCTAATTGTGAGAATGAATCATCTGTTGTTTGAATTATGAAGTGGTTGATGAATGAGTTGTAATTTCTTAAGACGTTGATATCTTTTGTTATATGATTTGAGTCCTCGATGTCTTAAAATATATGATTTGCCAACAACATATGAGTGTTGAAATATTGAGTAATACTCAATTCTTTTTGTCGTAGATCATATAGGTTGGTCTCAATCTCAAATAACTTTGAAGGAGCCTTTAGTGTTAGAATAAGTTTCATGTGCATCCACCCATATTTTCTTAGTTGTCTTATAGAACGGGAAATTTTTTGTGGCCATGAGATTTATTAACATGATATAATTAAATGGTCTTCAGTTTTCCAGGCTCGGTATTTAGAATCTATCATTTATGGAGTCAAAATTTTACGTGTGAGATGTCCATCTTTTCCTTTGCCACAAACATACATGAAGACAGACTATGTCCATTGAAGAAAATTCTAGTCATGTAATTTATGATTAGTGACTAGGTGGGATGTGTTGTCGGGTACATAAGGTACTGAATATGTAGGCTTTGATCTACAGGCGACTTCCGAGGAAAAAGATTGTGAGGTCATGCCATGTTTGGTCATGATGAGATTTTAAAACCTGAGTAGAGAAGACCCGCTGCACGAACAAAATCGAGAAGTGTTTCCTTTGTTTGATTGCTCGACTGAATGAGCAAACATGAATTAGAAAGAATTGCACAGCTCTTGGTTTCTACAAGTTTGACATAGTGTGATTCTTGGGAGAGCAGCTAGGTCAAGTTGAAACATTTGTTGTTTTAGCAAACCAAAAGGAGAAATGATTGGCAGAAGAAACAATTTGCGAAAAAATTGAACAGAGTTTTCGAACTATATGTGGATATTAGTCGCAGGAGCCAAATTCTCCTCAGACTTTTGGAACAAAGTGGACGTGTGTTTACGAGAGAGACGAAAATATTGTTGTTGTGCTCGAAGCGGACAAACAAGGTCTCTATACGATATGATCCCGTTGTTGTGATCAGATGAGATGGTTCAGATGACAGGTGCAAGGGAGATAAAGCAACTGATCGTTTGTATCATGCGTCAGTGAGTGTTAAATGAGACAAAGCAACCAATCGTGCATACATGAGTGTCGAACGACAAGGACAAAGATTTTTGTGGATCCAGTATCAGTGACAAGGAAGTTTGATTCGACACTCTTCGACCTCGAAGATGGAGCAAGTGTGGAATAAAGTTACGGCCTCGGGAATGAAATAGGCTTATCATAGCTCTGATATCATGTGGAAACTCTGAGAAATATCTCTATTTTAGTTTCAACAACAAATTATGTCCTACTATTGTTAGTAAGTTGCTAGCATACTAGTTCAAAAATTAAGAAATTACAAAAATAGGAAATATCTATTAAAGAAAGCTAATAAATATTAAAAGATATTTTGAGTGAAGAAAATAAAATCCTACTAATAATATTGGTCAGTTACTTCCAACAATATGTTTTTATAATTTTTTTTTCTTATATACGCAGACGGGCAAGAATCTAGAACCAGGCCATCCGCCATGAAGCCTTATGATATTGTTTTGATGCTTTTTGACCCATGTTTGAGAGAGATTGTTCTTGGAAACTGTCCTGACACACTTCACGGAGCTGGATGAACTAATCTAGTGGAACGTACAGGGAAGGATTATGGCTGGCTTCAGTTGAAAAATAAATTGGGCCAACTTCAAGAGCAGATTCTTCAGACAAAAATGCTACAATTCCAGATCCTGGGATCTGGAATTGGTTGATGTAGCTTCTAAAACAAATAAAGCCACGGTCGCCCCAAACAAATCATTGTCCTCTATCACAGAGGCTGTAGAAGAACTTGATTCTATCGATGAACTAGAAGAAAACACTGAACTCTATGGTTTTGCAATTGACCTTCTAAGGCCGAATGATAATAGAGAAATGTTCACGGCATTGAAACCCCACAAAAAGGCTTGGTATCTTAAGATAGTTTTTGAGAAGATAGCAACACTTCGTAATGATTTTTAATTGCATGTGCTTGTATTAGCAATTGCCATAGTTTCTAAGATTATTTTTTGAAGATGATGTCTTACATTATATTATATGCTATTCTTGTGTTCATTGTGTGCTCAACCTTAGATTGTTGTCGGAGAATGTTTAACTATATTAATATATTGTAATTTTTTCGCAATGTAAAGAAAATTATATATCATGAATGTTGTTGGCTACCTTGATTGATATAGTTATTCGTAGTTGGTATCAGGTATTTTTATCTTTTGGATATTTTCTATTTCTTCTGCAGCTGCTTCTAGTTGTTTTAAGGTTTTCTTTGATTTCTTTCTTCTCTAATTGCTTCAAATATCTTAAAATGGAGAAATGACTTGATGTTGTTGCTTGTGCTGCCTTGCACATGTAGTGGAGGGAGATGTAACTGCATCAATAGGTTTGCTGTTGATTTTTATGGCCTTTCATGTCGACAACGAGCTCTTGCCTCTGGTGATGGCGAGCATCATTGTTGATATCAACATTGGATGTTATTCTTATTAGTGGCTGCAAGTTTCAATATTGATTTTAATGATGTGCATCAATATGATGGTGATGAGTGTTTATATTGCTGCTAACAATCATGCATAGAATTTTTCAATGAGCATCTATGCTATTGGAGACAACTTGCAATTGCCTTATTGGCATCAACTGTCATTCGTATTGATGTCCACGGGGTGCCCTTACTTTATTAGCATTGAAAAGGGTCGAAGTTATTGATGGTGGTGGTTGATGAACTTATTGATATTGATTGTTGTTGGTATTAGGATCCACATTATTTAATAGCCTTATTGATGATAAAAGGGTCGAAGTTTTATTTGTCAATGAGCATCAATTGCCTTATTGGCCTCAACTGGCTATCAACGACAGACATCAATTTTATTGATTTTGACGAACATTGACATTATCAGCAATGATGGGAAGAATTTATTGGAATTGAATAGCATCAACATTGGTTTTGTTGGACGAGGATCTTTTTAGTGTCTATGAGCATCAACATTGAGGTTAACGACGAGCAAGGACTTTATTAGCATCATCATGCATTGATGTTGGTTAGGAGGAGATGATAGGCAGAAATGTTATTTGTGGTGGTGTCGGCGCTTAAAAGGGGGAGAAGTTATGTTTGGGGGTCGCCCGTAAGAAGCTGTCGGCAGCCGGAATCGAAATCTCGTCGCCCGCTTTGGAAGGACGTTTTAATTTACGTATATATATATAACTTTAGAAAAATATGAAATCAAACTGACCTCATATTTTTCACAGTTTAAATGAAAGAGCACTCAACCTCAAATCTTGTATCTACTCCGAGGGATAAAAACAAGACTTGAGGGTGAGGTTCGATCAAATAAACTAAGAAAAATATCACATTCGTTTGGTCTGCGAAACCGTTTTATTTGCCGACAAGTTCCCCTATTTAATACAAAAGAATTAAATAGGGTTTATTTTAAGCTGGGTTCGGAAAAAAGTTTCCTATAAGGGCAAACCCCTATAGTTAATTACATCTTAAATGACCGAGGTCACCTAAGAAAACTCTCGATAAAAATCAGAGAATATTATCTTCAAAGAAGTCAAAAGGATAGGACTTTTCAACGAAATCGGACGAAGAGGTGTGGTGATTTCAAAGAGGTCAAAAAGATAGGACTTTACAACGAAATCGGACGAAGAAGGTGTGAAAGGGGTACCGAAGTCACCTAAGAAAACTCTCGATAAAAATCAGGGGATAATGTCTTCAAAGAGGTCAAAGGACTTTTCAACGAAATCGGACGAATAGGTGTGAAAGGGGAAAGTCTCAAATCTGGAACATTGTCGAGGAATCCAAATGAAGAGAAACTAGGGGAGGCCACAGATCTTGAGGAGAACCTCAGTGACTTCTCAGTCTANAAAGAGGTGTAAAGGGGGAAAAGCTCAAATCTGGAGCATTGTTAAGGAATCCAAATGAAGAGAAACTAGGGGAGGCCACAGATCCTGAGGAGAACCTCAGTAGGTTCCCAGTCTATCCTATGGTTTGGCTCCAATTTTGAGAAGAAATTACTTCTGCCAATTTTATTTAATTAGGGCTTATATTTGCGTGACAGGGTCACACAAATTTCCTAGAATGCCAATTTTTTATTTAATTAGGGCTTATATTTGCGTGACAGGGTCACTCAAATTGCCTAGAAGACATTTTTTATTTAATTAGGGCTTATATTTGCGTGACAGGGTCACTCAAATTGCCTAGAAGATATATCTATCCTATGATTTGGCTCCAATTTTAGGAAGAAAATATTAAAGTGTTTTATCCTGCCAATTTATCCTATGGTTTGGCTCCAATTTTAGGAAGAAAATATTAAAGTGTTTTATCCTGCCAATTTATGATTTGGCTCCAATTTTGAGAAGAAATTACTCATCCTGCCAATTTTATTTAATTATTTGGCTCCAATTTTAGGAAGAAAATATTAAAGTGTTTCATCCTGCCAATTTTATTTAATTAGGGCTTATATTAAAAGAAATTACAAATGTGTTTCATCCTGTCATTTTTATTTAATTAGGGCTTATATTTGCGTGAGGCCACACAAATTGCCTAGAAGATATGAGATTTTACGTCGTATCGGACGAAAACCTCGGAACCTAGAACGAGTTAGGGCTTAAATCGTACAGCAGAGCTATACAAATGCCTAAAGCCTCGGAACCTAAAACGAGTTTAGGGCTTAGATCGTACAGCAGAGCTATACGAATGCCTAAACATCGGAACCTAGAACGAGTTAGGGCTTAAATCGTACAGCAGAGCTATACGAATGCCTAAAGGAGTGTGGAGGATTTATTCTGCCTAAAGAAAAAGGTGGAGGATTTATGTTGCGCTAGACAAACAACCTCGAAAACCTATGGTATTTGAGGATTTATGTTGCGCTAGGCGAACAACCTCGAAATCCTATGGATTGTTGTTTAATTTCTAGATTTATGTTGCGCTAGGCAAACAACCTCAAAAACCTATGGATTGTTGTTTAATTTCTAGGAAATTTATGTTGCGCTAGGCAAACAACCTCGAAAACCTATGGATTGTTGTTTAATTTCTAGGAAAATGGGATGGTTTTGCTGGAGAAGATATGTTCTGCTATTGAGGATGGCCGTGCTGCCCACTGCGCTAGCTCCAAGCTCCTCGACGTGACGAGTTTAAGTTTTCTAAGGTGTCCAGTTATATTATCAAATCAAACGGCCCTATGGTTGTAGTCCTCTAAACATCCTATGTAAAGAAGAGTACTCAAATCGAACGGCCCTATGGTTGTAATCCTCTAAACATCCTATATAAAAAAAAATAAACATGTTTAAAGTTATAAGATGTAAAATGCGCGATGCAGGAACGAATAGTAGCAAGTAGAGACAGGACAAGTGTAACATGCTATACAGAGAGAACAGTAGCAAGTAGAAACAGGAGTAGTATGACATGCTTTACAGAAAGAATAACAGCAGGTAGAAACAGGAAATTTAAGTGCTGTAAAATGTAAAGCAAACCTGTACGCCCGTGAGATCCAGTGTCCCTTAAGCATAGCAAACCTAAATACATCTCAAAAAACAAAATCTGGAAGAAAACGTCGTCCGAGAAATCCGAGGAAAAGCGAAAAAAAACTCGAGAGACTCGACGAAAAAGACTCAAGTAAAATAAAATCCTCAAAAACTCCTGGAGAAATCACGAAAGAAAAGAAAGGTAACACGAATGTCTCGTCCCCAAAACTTCGATAAAACAAAAAGAAAGCCCGGACAAGGGGGACCGCAAGCACTCGTATAGGACNAGGGGCTACTTCCTAGCCTAAACAGGTATTCGTCAGGTGGACAACCAAGTTTAAAATGTATTTTTAAAATTTATGATTGCCTAAACAGAAATTCATCAGGTGGACAACCAATTTTAAAATGTATTTTTAAAATTTATGTTTTTGACATACATATCGTCAGGTGGACAACGTATTTTAAACACATATTTTAAAGTTTATATTTTTGACATACACATGAATCCTGAAAAAGATTATCAAATTTTGTTTCTTGAACCTCACTTAGGGGGCTATTTCCCAGCCTAAACAGTTATTCATCAGGTGGACAACCAATTTTAAAATATATTTTTAAAATTTATGTTTTTGACATACACACNCTCGTCCCCAAAACTTCGATAAAACAAAAGGAAAACCCGGACAAGGGGGACCGTAAGCACTCGTATGGGACTAGACTCAGTTATATTTATTCTCGAAGGACCACGAAGCTACTCGGTCACCCGAATGTATAGAACCCGTCACTCGTCTAGAAGTGTGTCTTGAACCTCACTTAGGG
>JXCR01105552.1:81799-95743 GCA_002079205.1 Phalaenopsis hybrid cultivar
GGGGGGGGGGGAAGGGGGGGCTGTTAAAAAAAGGAAAACTTTTGGAGAGAAAGAGAGACTGTGCTTTTGTTGTGGGAGGCTTTTAGGGAAGAAAAGTCTTCTAAAATCTACTCTAGACCTGTTTCTCGTTCGCTTGGAGTGTGAAGTGTTAGTGGAGTGTTGTTTACTTTGCAGAAAATCCTCTCTAAACTATACTTTCGGGTGCTTGTGGCGTGGAGCATTTGTGGTTGTCGTCTCTGAAAGTCTTTAGGAGGAATATTTCGCTTGGAGTAGTTTTCTTGAATCATTCTTATAATTTTATTTTAGATCTGCACTAAAGAGGTATTCTTGCAATATTTTGGAAGACATTGAAAGCATCTACTCTCTCATGAAACATGTGAAAGCAAAGTTTGAGTTTTATTTTTATATTTAAGCATGAATATATGTTAGAAATTAGTGGGAAAATGAAGCATGTATGGAATGCCTTTGTTCTTCTATGCTTGAGACATATGGTATGCATGATAAATGAAGATTTGAAAGCTTCAGTTGTTGCTATGTGATGAAGCTTGCTTATATGGAATATGTGCTAGAGATGAAACATTAGTGCTCTTTATTATCATTATTCCTGTTTAGGTAGTTGTTAATGCTGACAAATATTGGCTTTAGAGATTTGTCATACTTATATGTTCCCTATTATTTGTTCCTTTTAGAAACATGCTGGCATTGTATTCTGAAACATGAGGCACAAAGGAGAATTTTGTTCAGTTATTTTGACCCACTTGTGGGGTTTGGTTTAGCTCTTTTTTTTTTTAAGATAAAAATATGTTGGAAATTTTCTCTGTTTTGCCCCCGCCCCCCGCCCCCGATTTTGGTCTCGGTTTTGGCTATGTTGGAATAAATGTTAGCTGGAAAAATACTCTTTGTTTTGGCACATCTAGTGGTTTCAATTTGGCTCATTTTGAGGTGAAACTATGCTGGAAAAATGTGTTCTATTTTGGCCTATGTGGTGGTCACGGTTTGGCTCTTTTTGGGGTGAAACTTCAATAAAAATGCTTCTCTATTTGCCCCCACTTAATATGCTCGGTTTTAGCTTCTTTGGGATTGAATACTAGCTGAAATTATACATCTATTTTGATCATTTATCAGTTCCAGTTTTGGCTTTATATTAGCTGGAATTATTTCTTTACTTTGACCCACTTCTTGGGTCTGATTTGAGCTCCTTTAAATTAGAGTTTATGCCGGAAATGTGTTTCTATTGAGTGGAAATTTGGCTTTGGCTCTTTTGAGAGAAGTCTTGGGCTTGGGTGTGTTTTTACAGCTCCCTGTTCCATTTCTTTTGTTGAGTTTGTTGTAATCGTCTGGGTTGCCCCTGTATTGTTACTATCCTATGTTTGTTTTGTTTTTTTTTTTAAACGGTCAAATTAAAAATGAGAATTTTCGATTTAATTATCTTAAGAAATATTCATGGTCTTAAAAAAAATATGAGGGAAAGATACAGGGAAATAAGTATAAAAAATGAAATTTAATTCTTTGAGATGATAAAATCTAAGAAGGAAATAGGATAGTAAACCATTCATCAATCCTTTTACATAAGAAAGATGAAATTGTAAATTGAAAGAATAGTTAAGACTTGGAAGAAAGTGAGAGTTTAGATAACGATTAGGAGCATGGATTGAATGATCTGTAGACTTGCATTTAGATCCCTTAAGCTTTGAATAAACTTAAACACAATTGCTTTAAATAGGATTGAAGCATATTTCACAACCCTTCTGCCAAAATTATAGGTTTACCCCAAGGTTTTAGAAGTCTGATAGAAAGTTAAGCTTGATTTAAAAATTTTCGAGCATTAGTGGAAAGACATTTAATTGAAGATAGACATTTTATAACATTTTAGACTCAAACTAAAGTGTAGGCTTTCTAGGTCTTAAGAGCACACCCTAAGAAAGAGTTCATCATCTTAATTTTCAACTGAACCTAAGAAGCCAAACATCTGACCTCAGTTCATAAGTTAATTAGGACACTAGACACAAGGGTGTACTAGATTGTGATTCAAGACTGATTTAATTAAATCAAATAATGAAATTATTGTCTTAACTTAACCAAAATTGAAACCCACTGCTCCGAGATTTGAGCTTGAGTCTTACACTCAGATCTTTCTGACAATTGGGGACATTCCCAACATCACATACAAATCTCCTATTATTGGTCATTTATATGTGATATTGCATTTTGTTTTATTTGTTTGTCTTTTTTCTACGATTTAACTGTTTTCTCAAGTTTTTTAAATCGTGTTTTTTCCCTTTTACACAGCGCATACTAGCTAAACTTAAAGGAGCAACGAGTCTTCCAGGTGTATAGGTTTGATTTACATTACAGTATTTTCTTTTATAAGCATGTTATACTGTCTTTCTTCTTTACTATACAGTGCATTGTTGTTTTTCTTTCATACTGCATGTTTTACTGCTTAGTTTTTGTAATATGTCTTAGTATAGGATAACCTAGTGGTTAGGTGCATTTTCAAAACTAAAACTAAATCAGGAGGTGTTACTACAAGGAGCTTAGAGCGAACATCGTAGACAGCACGACAAGGAACAACTTCAAGGTGGATCTACAACGGCAAAACATCAAAACAAATCACATAAACATCTTCACATCACCTATCACTTCATTTAGTTTAAATAACAACCCATAGAATCACCCTTCAGGCTTTTGCACAACTCTATTGGCAATTATAAGTCCTAACATTTTAGAATTTCGAGGTTACCGCGCTGTACGGTGTAAAACATCCCAGGGTTTCTCCTGGATCTGTGATGTCTCATATTGTTCATTCCTTTGAATTCCTTAAGATAATTGTTCCTATTTTGAGTCATTCCCATTTGATTTTGAAATATGAAAAGTAAAATCACTGATCTTAATCGAGATTTTTTTTAGGTGACGTCGGTCCTTTAAGATGTAATTAATTATAAGAATTTGCCTCTATAGGGAACCTGGAACCCAGATAAAATAAACTCTATCTAATTTTTTATGTTAGGTGGGGAAATTTGTTAGCCTTTTTATAAAAATATTTTGCAGACCAAAACGGAATGCACAAATTCTTTAGTCTATGTAATTGAATCTCTATTACAAGTGATATATTTATTTTTTAGGGATAAGTGTATTACATGTAGTATTGTATTCAATCATCTAAACTATTTAAAATGTGAGACTCATTTGGTCTCACCTATTTTAAAATTAAAATGTTACTTTTAAAAATAAAAAATGTTATATTCATATTTAAATTATTTTCAAAATCACAAAATCATTATTTTTTTTTCAAATCACGAAGTTAAAACGGCACACAATCCCTAACAGCCCCAAAGCAGTTCTCATTAAAATTACAATTTTGTGAAGCATTGCATAGCACTGTTTCAAAAACCACCATATAACACTTTGATTCTAACAGTAAATGCCTGATGTAAATGCCCTACCCCTTGTGATGTTGGAATTAGGATGATTACAAACCTTGCATGACGTGCAAAACAAAAACAAATAAAAGTTAAAAAACCACAAGTTATCAGCACTAAAATTTAGCAATATTTATCACTATTACTATAAAAACGACAAACATGACAATTTCGTCAAAACAAATAATAATAATAATAACAATAACAACAGTCATCAAAAATCTGAAATTCTACAATGAAATACCAATCCAGCCGGTCAACTTTTTCGGTGATTTGAAAATATGGCTATGAAAATATATAAGAAAAATAATTTTTGAGATTTAATTTAATATAATAGATATATAATTTGAGTTTTAAAAGTTGTATGTTTTAAATTTTGAAAAATGAGACCAAATGAATCTCATTAGCTAATAGTTTGCATAATCGTGTCAGATACCGCGAATATTATACCCTCCCGAAAGATAAGTGTAGACCTCGGCGATAGACTCAATCCTGCAAACTAAGAGATTTGTGACATCTGTTTGGTCTATGAACTTTTTATATGTGACCGACAAGTTCCTCTATCTAATATAAATATTACATAGGGTTTATTTTACCTGAGTTTCAAGTTCTCTATAAAGGCAAGCCCCTATAGTTAATTACATCTCAAATGACTAGGGTTACTTGAGAAAACTCTCGATAATGATCAGAGGTATTAGTCTTTAAGATTCTAAAGTTCAGGTTTTCACGGTAGGACGAGGAAAATCAAGTAGGAATGGCTCAATACAGAACACTTATTTTCAGGAGTTCAAAGGAAGGAGAAAGTAGGGATGTCACTGATCCGAGGTAAACCTCGGTAACTTCCCATACTATCCTACGGTGTGGCTACATTTTGGAGACGATGTTAATTAAGTGTTTGATCTTGCCAGTTTTATTATTTGAGACTTGAACTTGCATAATGTCTGATTATGCAAATAGCCCACAGAGATATGAGAGTTTACGTCATACCGTACGACAACCTCGAAACCTAAGTCGTGTTAGGACTTACGCTGCACAACATGGTTGTATGGGGGGCTAAAAAGAGAGTGAGGATTTACGTCGCGCTAGGCGAGCTACCTTGAAGCCTTATAGGTCGTCATTATACTAGGAAGGGATAATGCTAAAAAAGATCTTCTTGTTGCTCGGTCTGAATCCCTCGCAGTGCTGCCCACAAAGTTGACTCAAAGCTCCTGTCGTCACGACGACTCCAGGTTTAAGTGTTTGAGATTGGTGATTTGTGCTTCACAATTTTGGTGTCAAAGTTTTGTTTTGGTTTTATTTTCAGTTCTGGTTTTGCATGGAGAATAAGTAAATCGCAAATAAAAAAAATGTACTTAAAATGTAAAATGCAGTAAAGTAAAATGTTGTAGATAAACTGTAAAAGCGTACCTGGGCATCTGCTACTGTTGCATTATTAATGTTGCGAGCGTGGTATGATTTGCAGGATATTTAAATAAACTTGCAAGAAAATTAAACGAGACGAGAAAACTCAGCACAGAAGTCAGAAAAACGAGTCATAGAAATCACAAGCAAATGAAACACTAAGCCACACATGAAAGGCCAGAACTAAGTGTAAGACATTGGTAAAAGTGGGGGGCTCACAGCTGGGCTGTATGCTTCCCGATCTTGAACATGAGTCACCGGCCCGACAATCTACATAAGGCGGTTCTTAACCTCAATCCAAGTGACTAGCCGTGAACCTTTATAAATTTTTATAGAAAGATTTTCATACAAAAGTTATTATTTAAGTCTTTTTTATGCAGAGTTCTTTTAATCATGCAAAAGAAATTTTTATTTTATTTTNTGGCGACGCGACGAAATGGGTGTCCTCCCTGGGCAAAATCGACGTTCCGGACGCGTTGGAGCAGTCCGTTTCGTCATTCGGGGTCGCTCGGACGATGTCGTCGATAATCGGGTCAAAACGCGTTGAAATTCAAATTTCACAAAATTTCGGCCCGCGATCGATCGTCCCAAAAGGTTTACTTGAGCATTCGGCAAGTAACAGTGCAGGCAATGCGAATTGCGGCGATCGGACACGTCGACTCTCCGAATTGTGAAGTACGTGCGTGCGGGAGTGCGAATTGTGCAGAAGGCCACCCTAAGGCTCGGAAAGGTCCTACAGGAATTCCTTAGAAGTCGATACCACACGCGCAAAGCTCCAAAAGAGGACGGAAGTAGGTCGAACTAAAATGAGTCGGGCACCACTTCTAAGGTTCTAAGATAGTCGCAGGAAGACCCCTAAGACTAGATCCTAACTCCTACGAAAAATACTAGACCTCACGAAAAATGAAGTCAACAGTCCCTAAGAAAAAAAGGTCTAGGGAGCGTTCATTGGTTTTGGAGCCCAGAAGTGAACGTTTGTGTTGAGGCTTGAATAATGAGAAGCTCCTAGTAGGTTTCTAGAATGAAAAATTTATAGAATATGAGACAGAAAACTAAATCTCATATCGAAAGTGAATGAATGGATGACAGGCTCTATAAGTGAAGAGTAAGATTAAGTATGAGTTGCACTTTTGGTATAACAGGTGGACTTTAATTTGGAACTCAACAATCAAGTATGCTTGTGATTGTGCCTTATTGGATGATACACATGCTTTTGATTAGGAAAATGGAAATTAACTGAGTGGGATTGATGACCTTCGAGTGCAACATCGAAAAAGATAAAATTATGGCTCGTGACGTTTTGTTTAAAATGGAATGAGATGACGCAAAGCAAAGAACACCTCATATCATATGAGTTGTCTGATTATAATATTTAAAGTTGATAAAGTATTTAGAAGTATTATCAAGTATTAAAAGTATATAACCTAGCAATTTTTAAATTTTATTTATCCTTTTCACTTGAAATGTCAAATTCATTTTAATTTGAGTCATTGCTCGGTCTCAAGACTCAGATGTGAAAAGTGGAGAGTTGTGTTAGGTAGTCGACAAATTCATGACATAAATCCTTTTAATCATTGCTCGGTCCCAAGCCTCAAGTCTCAAGTATTAAAAGTCGCAAATTCATGGCATAAAGTGTTAGGGCACCCCCTGGAAGCGACACATTGTATGATCTGAATACGCTATCAACGTCTGGGTGTAGTGTCAAATAAGGGTTTTTACATTACAGACGGATGCGAGTAAATAAGTTAATCTATGAAATTAATATTAGGATAGAATCTTAGAATATATGTACTCTCACAGATTAATTAATGAAATTAGTTGATATTATGATTCATAGAAAGATAAATATTTTATGTATTTAAGAAACTAAATGGGTTGGAGAAAGACGAAGGAGATTGATAGCTTAGGTTTTAACTTTGGTATTTAGGTAAAAGTCGCACTAGAAATGGTTTATGTGTAATTATAGATAAGAGTTTGAAAGTTAATGTGGTAAAAAATAATAGAATTTGAGATATAATTATAGTCATTAAGATTGTTGTTGATACCAATATTCTCAATATTATACGTGCTTATACTCCTCCAGTAGATTTAGATATAGGTTCCAAAGAAAAATTTTGGAATGATCTAAAAAAATTAATACAAATGATACTTCTTGAAGAAATAATTTTTATTGGAGGTGATTTAAATGAACTTGTCGGTAGAGAAGTAGAAGATTTTAGAAATATTCATGGTGGCTATAGTTTTGGAGTGATTAATGAAGAAGGAAGAATCATATTAGATTTTTCTTTAACGTGTGATTTGGTTATTGTTAATATTTTATTCAAGAAAAGAGATGAGCATATTAATACTTATAAGAATGGATCGAATAAAACACAAATTGATTATTTTCTTATAAGAAGAAGATATCGTTGAGAATATAAGGATTGTGAGGTCATTTGTAGTGAGACTTTAAATATTCAACATCGATTATTAGTTTTTAATTTTAAAATGCAGAATTGTAAAATAAGGAATACTAGGAACTATTGTCATAGAATTAGATAGGGGCACCTAAAAGACAAATAAAATTATTTTTATGAGTAAACTTCAAGATTTCGAGATTTGGGATTTTTATGAAGAAGCAAATTCTATATGGGATAAAGTAATAAACACTATCAAACAAGTGACAAAAGATGTACTTGGAGGATTAAAAGAAAAATTTTTATAAATAAAAATAGCTAGTGGCGGAATAAAAATGTGTTGGAAAAGATAAAATATATGAGGTTATATTATAAAAATTGATTTCAATGTAAAAGTTGAAAGCTGAGAAAAATTTAAAATGATCCATAAAGAGTCTAAGAGAACAATCTGTGATGCTAAAAATTCAGCTTTTAGTTATTTTTATGTTAGTTTAAATACTAAAAATGGTAAAAAAATATATGTATAAATTAGACATGCAAAGAGAAAAAAAAAGTAAATATTTAACTCACTAAAGTAAAATGTATTAAAGAAGAAAATGAAAAGGTGTTTTCCTTAAAAAAAGATATTCAAAATAGGTGGGTGAGTTATTTTGATGCAATTTCTGAAAACTCGATCAGTTGTATTAGTAGAAAATAATTTGAGGATGCTTTAAAGAAAACTAAGAGAGGAAAATCTCAAGGATCTGATGATATCTCAATTGAAGTGTGAAAATATTTAGGAGATCTGGGAGTTTTATGGCTTACTAAACTCTTTAGTATTATTTTAAAAACTAAAAAATATATAAATAGTGAAGGAAGAGTATTTTGGTCCCCATTTTTAAGAATAAGGAGGATCCACAAGAGTCTTAAAATTGTAGAGGAATTAAGTTGATGTATCATACTTTGAAATTATGGGAGGGTAATTGAGCATAGTTTAAGACGTATTACAAATATTTCTCATGATCAACTTGGATTTATATCAGGCAAGTCTATTATGAAAGCTATACATTTATTGAGAGGTTTGATGGAGAAGTACCGAGAGAATAAGGAGGATCTACATATGATTTTTATTGATTTAGAAAAGCTTACGATGAGGTTCCAAGAGATATCCTTTGGAGAGTTCTAGAAAAGAAAGGTGTTGATATGACTTATATTCAAGTCATTAAAGATATGTATAATAAAGTTGTTACTTGTGTTCGAACAGGAGGATTGACCAATTATTTTCCTATTTCATTTGGTTTACATCAGGGATTGACTTTAAGCCCATATCTTTTTGTTTTAGCTATGGATGCTCTTACTTGACATTTACAGAATGATGTGCCTTGGTATATGCTTTCCGCCGATGATATCCATCTTGTGGATAAGACTAGAGAAAGAGTTTAAGAAAAACTTCAATTATGGAAGGTCTACATTGGAGTCTAAAGGTTTTCACTTGAGTAGAACTAAAACTGAATACATGGAATGTAATTTTAGTATTAGTAGCTCTAATGACTGAGTTGTAACTATGGGTGATCAAATTATTAAAAGGTGTGAATGCTTTAGATATCTTGGGTCTATTGTTCAAAGTGATGGTGATATAGATGGGGATGTTATTAGTAGAATTCAAGTTGGCTGAAGTGAAGGAATCCTTTGGGCCTATTGTGTGATAAAAAAGTACCGCTTAGATTGAAAGGAAAATTTTATAAAATGGCGGTGAGACCTGCATTGCTCTATGGCGTAAAATGTTAGCCTTTAAAAGAGAAGCATAAAATTAAGTGTTGTCGAGATGACAATGCTTAGGTGGATGAGTGGCTTTACACTTAGACAAAACGCAAAATGAATATACCCATTATAGGGTTGGTGTAGCTCCTGTGGTGGACAAAACTAGAGAGAGTTATCTTAGATGGTTTGGTCACATTAAACGTTGACCATTTGATGATCCAGTTAGGAAAGTAGATGTTTGAGATTCAACTTATGTTAAGAAAAGCAGAGATAGATCTAGAAAAACTTGGGCATATTGAATAAAAAATGATCTTAATTTATTAGAATTAAATGAAAATATGACATTCAATAGGACGCAATGGAGAAAAGGGATTCATGTAGCCGACCCCACTTAGCGGAATAAAGGCTTAATGTTGTTGTTGTTGTTGTTGTACTGCGAGCCATCTTTAAGTTGAGAAAACTAATCTGATATTCTTTAAAAATTGAGAAAACGTTTGCTAGCAGATAAAAATTGTGTACTTTGCAATAACTTGTTTAACAAAAACATCAATACAAACAAACATACCAATGAAATAAAAAAAGAAGTGATAATATAGTTCTCTCAAAGCAGTTTGATTGAAATTATATCTTCATCAGGTTGTAACTATAAGTTTGCTTGGCTGCATGTTGCAAGCCAGTGGTTGCTTATGTCTTATTTTCATCTCATTTAATTATTGCTTTTTGGTTGACATTTAATCTGCATTTTTATTTACCCACCGCATAATATAATAACTTCTACTAGGAAATATTTATCCATTGAAACAATATTACTGCATTATATTACTATATATGCATTATTATATGTATATGTGCGTGCGTGCGTGTGTTTGTGTGTGTTTGTGTGTGTGTGTGTTTGTGTGTATTATGATTTATATAATTATTTAAAATTATTATTAATATAATTTTAATACATATTACATGTGTAAATTTTTCTAATTATGTTTTATACATGATTTATGTGAGTGGTTGCTGATGCTGAGTGGTTTTGATTTCAGGTCAATTAAATTCGGAAAATCATAATTATGTGTTTTTTGTGGTAATCAAAATCTCTGAGATATTATGTAATTTTTAACTACTATTCATACTTTTCTTTAAGTTTTGATACACAATTTTTTCACTCTATTCTTTTTTTCATTCGAGTGGGTCATAAAAAAACTACTGATGCATTGTTATCATGCTTAAAAATTTTGCAATATTTTATGATATTAATGATTTCTTTGTTTTAAATAATTATTTCAACATTTAAACTTTATCGATAGTTTCTTATTGATTACTTTATTTTTGTTAATAAAATTTGTTGTATATAAAAGATGTACAGATTACATACATGTTTTTATATGAACTTTATTATGCTCCGTCCATTGCATGGATTAATATACTAGTAAGCTTTATTTTGTTCAGTGTAGTTTACGTACCTTTGCATATTTTTATTTTTCTTGTAGCCGGTTGGATTTTTGTGCCCGAGTTCTTTCTGTAGCATGTGTTTTTCACACTGTTTTCCATTTTTGACTTTTTGCATTCGAGAAATTAAAGTATGCGCCTATAATCATCTTTATGCTACACCATTTTATTGTTTACACTAAACATCTTAAAATTTATGCGAAAAATCATTTCTGATTTAAAGAGTAGTGATGTGAGTTTTATTTCCTCCTTTTTCTTTGTGAATTGCACTTCTCTTGTCACATTTGCTTAGTCAAGCATAGTACGAGTATGTCAAACATTTTAGTTAAAAAAAAAAAAATCTTGTTGACCTGATATTTGCAAATTTATTATAGTTGTTTTTTCAACATCTTGATCTTGTAAACTTTAAGTAAAACTTGTTTACTTTTGTTTTTTCTTTTAAATGTGAACCAATTGAGTACACGTAGGCATTCTAGAAGTAGCATGAACCACTGGGGTTATGGTAAGTTTCTCTAATTGTACCTATGTGAGAGTACCTTCCTTCCTCAGTCATTTATGATTGCTATCCTTGATGAAATTTAACCTTGAGGCCAATAATAATGATTTTCCTGTTTCATTATTAATTTCAACCTGTTAACTTTTTTGTGTTTTTTTTTCTACTTACCTATATCATTTTACACACTCCTTAACTGAATGTTTTGACATTGAACTGACTGGCTTATATGTTATTAAATTAATTGATAAAGGCATTTCAGAAGTTGTGCAAACCATAAGTCAATGCTTTTTACCCACTCATATGAGGCGGCTTGCATACCCTTTTTTTCATGATTATTTATCATTGTTATCTTTTCAGAAAGTTTGCCTTTCCATCGATTGAACGATATTTAGTATGCTTTCATATGAAATGAATTATGCTACTGTAGTGCTTTTGAGTTCATCTTATTTCAGTGCCGTTTGTCGAGCCATCTTTACAACAACAACAACGACAAAACCTTTATCACTTTGATTAAAAAAAGTTCGTTTGTTATCCCAGGAAAAGGGAAATGAACATTTTCATCTAAAAAGCTTGAAATATAGTTATTTTCACCTTATTTTATCTCTCAATATCTTTGTTTTTGGTTGCTCTGAAATTTGCTACTATACTATCTGTTTATCCTTCATTGTTTTGTGGACCCTATTAAAAAATAGATTATCGTAGTGGACTTTCCAAATTCTATGGAGTACTATTTATATCTACGTGTTCCTTCTTATAGGTTGGTGTTGGCATGTGCATGGAAGGTATAGAGCATAATCCAGTTGTCTATGAGCTAATGCCTGAAATGGCATTTCGCAGTCACAGCATTCAGATCGAGGTAATTTTTTTCCTTATGAGCTACAGCGCAGGTTTTTTGAAATGCATGAAGAATATATGAGGATGGAATTGCTATTTATGGCATTATTAGTTGTTGCAGTTGAAATATGGAAATATTATTTTCTTTTCGGGATGCATTTTTAGAGTGAAGTACTGCATTGAAAAGCAGCTCTTGGCTCCACTGTGAAGAGTGGGGGATTGACAAAGCACAAAAATGTATGCGATAGTTGAAGAGAGCGTCCAGTGCCCATGTTAATTCGGAACCATGAACCACACACAGTAATTCCCACGACCAAACACACGTGTTTGCCTGGACCGAACCGGTCTAGGTTTACTTCCTTTTGAAGAGTCGGCCAGTGCTTTTGGGTGACTTCTAGTTATTCTCTTGTTATATGTTTGCTTTCATGATGGTACAATGTTAGTTTTTCGCGTGTTGTGTATGATTGCCAAAAAGTTATCGTGAGGCAAGTCTATGAAGCACACATGTGTACATTTCAAGTAATATATAGATTTTTGAGGCTACATATCAATTCCACGAGGAAAAGTTAAAAAGTAATTCTAACAGGTGAATCTCTAATTTACTAACCTATTGATCGTAGTTTGACGTGATCACAAGCACAAGAGTAGCAGTCTACAATTTTAACTAAACCACGAGAAAATCAAATGACAAGATCAAAAAACTACCGGAAGCACGAGCTTTGAGTGTTCTTCAAAAGGGAAGAGGCCCGTGCTTCTTGACTCAGGTATAGTGTGTTTTTGTGGTTCTCTAATGACCGAAAAGTTGTTGTAAGGAAAGTTGGTTAAGCACGCAAGTGTATGTGTCAAGTAAAATACAAATTTTTGTGTTTGCGTATCGATCTCACGAGGAAATGCTTAAAATTAATTCTGACAGGTGAATATCTAGTTTACTAACCTATTGAATATAGTTAGATCTGATCACAACCGCAAGAATAATAGTTTGCAATCCTAATAGAACAAAGAGAAAATCTAAGTCAAGATCAGAAACAACTGGAAGCAAGAGTTTGGATTCCCTTCTGAGGAGTTGAGGCTCATGCTTCTATTGCTCAGATGTAGTGCATTTTCATTGTTTTCCTAGCAATTCTCCTATATGATAATTGTCAACCGTGGACAAAGTTCTTCTTAGCCTATGCTTAAGTCATAAGAAGAGTTAAAGTCATATTACACGTATGCAGGATTTAATCATGTTGCGTTTCTCAAGACTCTTTGGTTCCTCTATTTTGGTTGTAAAATCCTAATGATAATATGTCTATTCCACTAGGTTTTCGTGTGTTAACCTAATTGTTCTACTAGGCGATGCTCAGAAGTCCTAGATCAAAAGTGTTTTCAACATCCTAACTGGCCAAATCAGGAGTAAAATTAAATGCAAATAATTGACAAAACAACATATATGCATGAAAAAGTGCAGAAGACATGGAGAAATCACATGCAGAAAGTCACGAAAAATAAAGTTTATCCTTACATCACAAAAGCACGAAAGAGATTTAGCTACGACACATGAGATGAAAAAACGAGAAAGAATTCATTAAACCATTGAAGAAAGGCAAGTATACAAGTAAAAACTTTCAACCATAGATTTTACTCTACACAAGCCATGATCTTGGCCGTACTATGAATTCTCTCTGCAATCTTCCTCTCACACAAGCTACACCTTTATCTTACAAACTCCCTCTCAAAGTACAAAGAAAATAATCCTAGAAGCTTTCTCCCTAAGGAAGAAGGAGAACCTCCAGGGCACTCACAAAATCCTCTTTGTAGAAAGTATTAGTCTCTAGCCATCACCAGATGTATCTTGTCATTCCAAGGGGTGTATTTATAGCTAGGGCTCCCTTAAAGGCAAGAAATCTTCCCTAAATTACTTTTTGCATACTGGGTGTGCCCGTGCCTGGTGCGAGTGTGCTATACCTGGAAAGAGATTAGCATAGGTGCACTGGGAAGATGGCAAGGGGGCATTGGCTTGGTTATCGTGGGGTGCGGGTGCACTGGGATGACGACATGGGTTGGGCGTGGGTGTGTTAAGGCTCTGACGAATGCATGGCTCGGGTAGGGGTGTAAACGAACCAAACACGAACGAACAGAGCTTGTGTTCGTGTTTGGTTCGTTTAAAATTTAGTTTGTTTGAAATAAACTCGTGTTTGAAATTGTTCGTGAAGTCACTGTTCGTGTTTGTTTCTTA
>JXCR01105552.1:107398-126969 GCA_002079205.1 Phalaenopsis hybrid cultivar
TAGTCTGAACCAGTCCCAAAATGACCCTTAAACATCACTTGTGTAGCTTCCTAGGAACCCAAACAGCAATTTGAAAGATTAAACAACGCTTTTAGGGCCTGCTACAAATCCAAACAACAATTTGAAAGACAAAACAGCATTTTTAAGTGCTTTTCAACACCTTACGGTACTCCCAAAGCCAACAAACAGCACTTTGAAAGATTAAACAGCACTTTTAAGCCACTTACAGCAGCTAACGACCATCTTTAGTAGCTAAACAGCTACCTACAACATTCAAAATCTCAATTTCAGCACCCAAACTTTAATTCAAAGCCACATATAGCTCTCAATGACTCCTAACAACATTTAATTACCACTAAACAACCCTTTTAAAAGAAAGGAAATGATCACATGCATACCACTTAATCCTCATGAATTTACATATCCATTTCCAAAACAACAATAACAACTTATCTAAGCATGAACATGTGTATTTAAAAAAAAGTTAAAACAAAATTAAAATTAAAATGGTAATGTTTGTTTTGTGTTATGAAGAATTTGAGTGGTATGGGGGTAAACATTGAAGTTTGGATGTTAGATTTGTAAACAAATAGGAGATAAATGACATATATGTAAAAAAATGAAACCAATATGATAGATATGCAAGCACATAGCAATTTAGCGACATATATGTAAAACAAAGCTTGGGCATTAGGTATACAAGTACATATGATTGACATATAAATTGATTCCAAGAATTGGGAGCTGGATATGTAAATACATGTGAATTGCGTAGTATGTATGTAATTCCTCCTATCCAAACAATCGATTCAGACAAGCAAACTCATTTAATAACATAATGATCTTCACAATTTCGATAAAAGAAAAACTCTCCAAAGCTAGACTAATCCACGTGAAGTATGCAGAGAAATAACCGCTATAACAAAAGTTTGAGAACAGTAGTAATAGCATGTAATAAGCTCAGAAAATTTCAATTGTTAGAATCAAATACTTCGATAAAAGATTTGTGGTGAACTGAAAGAAATAATCGAGGTGGAAGGTAAGATCAGCGAGTTCAGACCTGCGTCGAAGTGTGACAGACGATCAACACAGAGAGAACGAAGATGTTCTGTCGAGAGCAGGGGGGAGATGAGTCAGGCGTATGCGGGAAGGCTAAGTGGCTTCGTGCAGAGGAAGGCCAACGACTTCAGCGCGGTCGAGAGGAGACGGAGGCGAACCGAACAGTTGTTCGATCGGGGAAGGAGAAGCGAGCGAAGGCTTTTCGCCGCAGAGAAGAAGCGGGGCGGCAAGGGTCTCGGGCACGGTTCCTCGGCGCAGAGAAGGAGTCGCGCCAGGGAGATAGCAGGTGCGGGTGCGGGAGATGAGCAGGGGCGCAAGATTGGGCGCAGGGGCGCCCGGGTTGGTGCGTAGGCGCCCAAGACTGGGCGCAGGGGTGTCTAGGTAGGTCCAAAATATGGGGTTTTTGCCTCTTTTGTGCCAAATTCACACAGAAGGTTTCCATGGATCCTCGGACCATTGGAGGTTATTTATGAATGAAAAAAATGCTCTCAAACATTCAAATGGACATCAGACATGTGTCAAATCAAAACATTACTATAAAGGTGACCACATTCGAGGACAATCCCATTAGTTAAAATCCTAATTTCGCGTCTAAATTGTTCGTTGAAGGGCTTTATAGATGTCTTGAGCTACGGAAACTATGTATCAATGAGATATGCTCTCGTAGCATTTAAGTGAAATCCCACACATGTGACATCAAAATTTGATGCCACCAAAATTTCTTTCTATCCTCCCCTAGCAGTACTAAAAAGCATCCGGACTGTTGATGCTATAGCGCAGCCTGTAACTGGTAAGCTGTAGTGAGGGTACAAATTATATGATTTTGTTCAATATTTTGCATATTCTGGCTTTTCCAATGAACCTTTATCCATTAGTGTCATTATTCTCCAACTAAAATATGTTGCTTCTTTTGATATTCCTAAGGTGATTTTCCAAGAGGAATGGACGGGTCGAACACGTGGAATTGTGGCGTGGTATAATGGACTCTGTTATTTGGATCGGGAGGGGATACACTCGGCTTTGACATCCATGGTAGAGAGTGCTGGAGCAGCAGAATTTGGGATGAGTGTGGAGGATGTATTGTTGCACATCACAGACGCATGAGACTTGTTAGTTTATTGAGTCTGTTATATCCTTCGTTGTATGAAAAGATAAATAAAAAAAGCATGTTTGTGATGCTTGTAAGTTTGACAAGCTTACTAGGAACTCTTATGTAAGATCTAGGAACTCGAGCTATAGTGTTTTTAACTTGATATATTCTGATGTTTGAGAACATTGTTCTACAAGTTTTATAAATTATTATCGATATTTTTTTACTTCTATTAATTTTTTATTCTCAAATATGCAAATTAATCCTAACAAAATAACTTCAATTAAAATTATTTTATCTTTTAATAATCTTTAAACTTTCATATCCCTATTAAAAATAACACAAGTATACGTATCGCTCAAGTAATAAAGGACTCTAATGAAGTTTTAGATATCGATCTTATAGGGAAGTTGGAAATGTCTGTAAATAAGTTCTTAAGATTATAATGTGAAGTATAATTTTAAAAATACAAAAAGTAAAGTGCGAAGTTTGAATACTAAGTAACAAGTGAATGCTAACTAAAATGCAGTCGAAAGACAAAGTTAACTAAACTAAATGCTAAACTTTTAAAAATAAATTTACGAAAATTAAAACTAAAATGTTGTGACGGAAAGTTCAAATTTAAGAAAACATCCTTCCCCTTTACAATGAGTATATGGTTTGTGAAGAAATTAAAATTATTTGAAAAAATACATATAAACTATTTTGTGTCAAATAGGAGTAATCATATTTTTTACCCTCTTCCGAGTGCATAAAGAACATTGATTAATCCAGAGTTTGGTCCCTAATTTTGTGGTTATGCTGAGAGGATACTGGCTGTCACTCAAGAACTCTCACTACTCCCTCCCTTGAGGGCTAACAATCTTGCATCAGTTTCTCATCAACTGGACCAAATTGAGAATTTTAATTTGTCACCTTAAAATCTCAAATTCTGCTTCCAACAAAGTATATTTTTCTATTTATTTGCACCCAATTCAATTGATGAAATACTCTCACATGAAATCAAATGTGATTCTCCTCATATTGTAGAAATCATAGCCAATTTCAAACATATGTTTCTCAACACATTTTAACATTTCAATTGATCAGATTGAAAAGTAAATGAAGGTCGAAGTTCAAATCATCACAAATTATTAACATTTAAAACCATATAAACCAAAATCAAATTTTCACAAAAACATATTTCAAAGTAGGGAGAATGATAAAGAAAATTACTCAGAATTCATGAGAATGATACGACAAAACACGGATTTCATATATAAAAAAAAATTTACAAAACAAAAGAAATAAAAGACAACTTATCTCACAATCCTTCACAAGCAAACTCCTAGAAATTCTCTCCAAGTTTTTCGTTATTTTGGCTCCAAATTTCGTTTTTTTTGCTACTTTTGTTCAAAATGTCTAAAACTGATATACTTGTAACAAAAACATAAAAATATCATTCTTTAAAGTATAATATCACAAAAAATAAGTATAAAATATATACTTAAAACAACATATTGTTTTCATGCATCACTAAAGATGATCTCGACTGAAAAGCGGCTATGCATGAAAGCTAAGGGCTTTCGTAAAAATCGAATGGGGGAGATAGTGCCACTGCATGAAAAGATAGTTGGGTGCAAGTGAATTTTCCCATTGAAACAAACTCCAAAACGGAAGGTAGAGCGACAAAGCATAACTGGTGGTGAAAGTGTACAGTCAGACATTAACATTAACTATGATGAAATTTTTGCACCAGTAGCAAAGATGAGTACAGCGATGACACGGATTTCTCTGGTAATGAATGGTGGGTGAAGGTTACACCAACTTGATGTGATGAATGCATTTCTTCATGGTGAGTTAATGGAGAAGGTATATATGCTGATATCATCAGGATTCGGTACACTTCAGACAATGGACAAAGTGTGCAAGCTCAGGAAATCACTGTATGGCTTGGACCAATCCACCGAGCCTTGTTTGGCATGTTTAGATATGGTGGGCATGGAATAATAACATATCAATGCAGACCATACAGTGTTCTTTCGGCAACATAGTCACCCCACTATACTTGTATATTTTAAGGACATCATTCTCTCTGGTGATGATGAGACAGAGATTGTCCAACTAAATGTATGACTGGGTAATGAATTTAAGCTGAAGGATATTGGACAGCTTAGATATTTTATAAGGATTGAAATGTTTTGTGCACCTGAGGGGATGGTCTTGTCCTAAAAAGAGTTTGCACTAGATTTTCTTATTGAAAAAGGCATGTTGAGATACAAACCTGCAGTTTCTCTAATTAACCAAAAAATTAAGCTGAGTGCAGAGGCAGGAAAACTTGTTAATCATGAGAGGTGCCAGAGATTGGTTAGTCATCTGATCTTTTCGTGTCACACTCGACCTGACATCCTTTTGGAGTGAGTGTGGTGAGCCACTACATGCATGATCGAAGGAAGGGTCATATAAATGCAATGTATCAGATTCTGAGGTAATTGAAGAGTGTACTAGGGAAAGGGTTAATCTTCAAGAAGAATATGTATGTAAACATTGAGGGCTTTTGTGATGCTGATTGGGTGAGTTATGCAAATGATAGAAGATTCACTTTAGGATACTGTATGTTTGTAGAGGGCAACTTGATCTCTTGGAAGGTCAAGAAACAGTCTGTAGTAGCGAAGTCAACATCAGAGGTAGAGTATAGGGTCATGGTCTTAGGAGTTGTCGAGATGATATGGGTGAGAGCCTAACTGGTGGCACTAGAACTTAGTTCTACATGAATAATGGGCTACTAGAACTAAGTCATGTAGGCACTAGAGAGCAACTAGCTGGTGGCTGACTGCCTGACTAAAGGACTTAGTTCGCTAGATTTGTCTAGGTTCTATGACAAGATGGACTTAGTGGATATCTTTTGCCCTTCTTGAGATGTGATGCTTAGAATTAATCCTTTTTTAGGGTTCTATTTGTGAAAAGGGAATATTGAAGAAGACTGAGGGTTTATTTGTAAAACATTGTAATACCCTATTTAAGCCCACGTTATTAACGTGCAGATTAGGTTTGAAAGAGCAATTAAAGAAAATATTTATATTACTGGCAATAGCTTTTAAAAAAGCTATTTTCCTTGCAATAGCTTTATAATCATTTTTATAAAACTATGCGGCCACCTAAAACGGATCCATAGTCACACATACATGCCTACCTAGGGCCTGCTTTCACGGTGATTTTTATCCTAACTGAACTTTTAAGGCATGGGGGAGAAGAAATTATATATGTGGAAAGAAACTTCAGATTTTCTTTTCTTTTTTTTTTCTTTTTTTAACTTCAGATAAGTTCTAACGGAACATCTTAACAGATACGACCTTGTTGACCTGACGAGGCAAGTGCTTGCCAAATTATCAAATCAGGTTTATCTGGACGCCATTAATGCCTACCACCAAAATGATGCCAGTGAACTGACTCTACAAATTCAAAAGTTTATGGAGCTCATTGAGGACATCGACATTCTTTTGGCTTCTGATGACAATTTCCTACTAGGAACTTGGCTAGAAAGTGCCAAGAAATTAGGAGTTAATGAGAAGGAGAAAAGACAGGTTTGCTCTAGTTTTGTCTTCTCCGGTTAGTAAATGCTCCCTAATTTTGGATATCATTTTTCTGTGCCTTTTTTTCAGTATGAATGGAATGCCAGAACACAAATTACCATGTGGTTTGATAACACAGAGACCAACCAGAGCCGACTTCATGATTATGGTAAGTTCATAACATTTGAGGTGGAACTGTACTGCAGAATACATACCAGTGAATGTTTTGATAATCATTTTTTTTGGGGTGAATATACAATACATAATAGACAATCCATATGTGTTTACATCTCACACCTAAACTTTTATATGTACACACAGAGCTTAATTCTTTAATGTCACATCAAAAATAAATTTCAATATTTTTTTCATAATTTCCAGCAAATAAATTCTGGAGTGGGCTTCTTAAGAGCTACTATCTACCAAGAGCCTCAACATATTTCAGCTACCTATTACAAAGCTTAAAGCAGAACGAAGATTTTCCCTTGGAAAAATGGAGGAGAAATTGGATTTCTTATTCCAACAAATGGCAGCAAGGTCAGGAACTATACCCTGTTAAAGCTGAAGGTGATGCCATCTCAATTGCTAATGCCTTGTTTGCCAAATACTTGAGCTGATGCATTTTAAAGCTGATGTGCAATGCAGATGCATGCTTGATTAGATGAATCCATTATGTTGCGGTTTTGGAAGTGTGCATTATGTTTTTTTGGTCTGCAAGTGGCTTTACATCCCTATTTACAGAACCATTTTTGAGTTTTAACTTTTTAGAAAAACAAATAATGATTTGATTGAGATATTGATGATTAAACTATTCATAATTTAAGGAAAAAAAAAAAGCTAGGAGGAGAAACTTCCTACTTTTAATACCTTATTTCATTGTTTATTGGTTGATGTTAGAGGATGGAAGGACTTGGAGTTACTCTATGCTTCTTTTGGGATATAGAATTCTCAAAGGCTACATTGATTATATATCGAACTCATCGAAGTCATATTGAACTTGCGAGGGCCATGATGTACTCGAAAAGTTCAATTTAGCCAAGCTTTTTATCTGGTGGACAAGTGTTTTTGTTTTAGTGTTTTAATTTGTTGAGCTCATCATGAACTTGTTGATTGTGAGGTCTTCCTAACATGTGTTTATGCCTATTCAACCATAGAGCAAGTCATTTTAATTAGCTAGAATAACTTGCCTTATGTTCTATACCTACTTGATAGTATTTGGTTGAAGTGAAGTGAAGTAGATCAGCTGCTTCTCATAGAATTTATCTCAAATGAGAAAGTTATATGCATTTTTCATATTGTTGGGTTATGGGATTGATGTATTCTTATGTTTAGTAGTTGTCAAAGCTTTGCTGAGTTATTTACTTATTTATTTATTTGTATGCTTAAATGTAATCTTTTTTTGAACTTTGGCCTGCCTTTGATAGATGAAATTATTTATATTTAAGCCCTCCATTGTTTGACATTTAATATATATATATATATANATATATATATATATATATATATATATATATATATATATATATATATAACTTCTTCTATGTTACATGCTTGTAAGATTTTGGTGGGGGTTTGCATTATATGGTCAAATCTAAAAAATGGAGTCAAAAGGGAATAAATTTGGTTTGATTTTAAAAATATATTTTGGTTTTTATTTATATTTAGTTGAGGAATTTGAAAAATAAAATAAAAATTAAATAAATGGAGGATTCATGAGATTAAATCAATGTAATACATGTCACGATTCAGCCTTCGAGTTTTGGAATTTATTAAAATATTTTTATTTTCTATTTTCTGTCACTAATTGTTTACAATCAAATATATCACAAAAGAAATCTATTTAATTTAATAATTAATAAGCTTATCTTTCTATTTTTGCTCTTTGCTTTTATACACTTTATTTTTAGTACTTCTCTTCTATTCAAAAGTTTAAACCATATTTTTTGAAAGTATGATGAGTTATCTAAGGTAACATGATAGAGTGATGATACAATAATACTCCTGTATTATATTAATTCGATGTGGCAATTACACTTTTGAATTATAGCAATTCAAGGAAAAAAAGATAATATATATGATGTTGTTTTCTATTATGTTATAAGAAAATAATATAATAATTTAAATGATATATTCATGCCATTTGCTCCTAGAAATAAACTATAATTTATTTGTATTAAATTTAGTTTTTTTTAAAAAAAAATGTTTAATCTCTAATTTTAGTGTGCTTTGTAACCTTAACTTTTGCATCTGTCTCAAAAGTAGCGTCTAAACGTAATCTACACACCTCTTTTTGATATATATCACATTAGCAAAGTGAAACCTAGAACATGTACATTATTGTTTGAGGTGAAAAGTTGTTTGCTCACCACTAGTCCATATTTTCTCATTGACATAGCAGATCGTGATTTAATTATATTATTGTCTAAAGGGGTAGAAAAATAGTTGTGCTCGCAAGTATGGGTGTACCTTGTTAGTATCATAAGAGAATGAACTCTTTCTGTACATACAAGCATTCATATATACACTACTTTCATTATATTGTTTCATGCATAAATTATTTTCTTGTGAGATGTTTTGTATTTATCTAACAATTAATAAATGTGCGTCTTCTAGAATCTAAAGGGCTTGTAATAATCAATTATATGCATCTTTACTAGAGTCTAAACGTCATGCAATAATCTAACATATGCATCTTTGTAAGCATTTAAATGTCATGCAATGATATAATATTTTTATTATAATATTCAAGTAAATTTATAGAAAAATCATTATCCAATTATTTAAGATACAAATTTTTCTATTTAATAATATGAAGAATCTGTTGTAATTTAAGTTTTGTCATATTTTACTCTATTAAAATTTAGCATTAGTTTTGTCATAATAATTTCATTTACCCTAAAAATTACAGTTATCATAATTTTTATAAAATAAAACTTTTATTTATTCTATCATTATATTCAGTTAAATTATAAATAATTTAATCTAATGTACAAAACTTCCATTAATGAAAATTTAAGCTCATGTGTCTTAGGCAGAGATGAGCCTGCAGGTCTTCTCTCGTGGAGTAGCTGTTGTTGCATGGGAGCAGGAGTCGGTGGCAGGTACGGCTGGGAGGGAGAGAGAAAAGGAAGCGATGTTCTATCAGGGGGAGACATGGGGAGTGAGTTAGTGTGCTCTTTTATGAGAAAGTGTCAATGGTAGGGCGGTAGCATGGCACGATCAATTGAAAGGTTAAAATTTGTTGAGAAATATACGATCCGAAAGGGTTGTGTTTTTTATTAGGAGAACTGTCGCCCAGCTATTTATCGTCTGCCCCCTGCAGATGGCAGACAACGGGTGCAATAAGGCGAGAGAGAGAGGGAGGGGGAGAGAGAGAGAGAGAGAGAGAGAGAGAGAGAGAGAGAGAGTCTTGATGTTTGAAATTCATGAGATTCCCAACTTACTTCCATTGAGAATAAATTGATTGAGAAAGATTTGTGGTATTTAACTTATTTTTATTTTAATTTTGTTGTCGTTAACTCCAATTAATGTGCAAATTATGAGAGAGAGATTTGAATTTGAATTTGGAATAAAATATAATATTAATGTATAAATATAAAATATATATTGACTATTGTATATTTATATATTAATATATATGTAATGTATATAACATTCAAATAACATGAATATTTAACCCACTTAATGCACACCAAATGAAGCTTGATTCAGATGTGAATAGACTCATTTAAATGAAGCTTGATTCATATGTGAATAGACTCATTTGAACAGTCTTGATGATTCGGAGAAGTTTCTTTTGCAATTGGATATCATTTGATTTGTTTTGGTGATAATCGAGATGAATCAACTTCGAACTATTAGTTGTCACACTTGATATTCATTGTCTCATCGAGCTGAACATATATGGCGATCAATAAATGCCCCCCAACAAATATGTTGTACGTTTGAAGCATATACTGTTTGTTGCAAAATCATTAACTTTGTGGATCTCCAAAAACTTATTTATGTCACATTGATGGTTCACTTTGTAGATTTCTGAGAATGCTACTAGATATTGATGCAAAAGTGTTGATTGACACAAATGTATGTCTTTGCAGTTGCTCATTGGTTGATGTCACATCTTAATTTGATGAGTTTGTTGGAATTTATTATGTGGCTTTGGGTAGTAGAATTCTCCGCTTGAGCATAATTTAAATTTTTTTTTACTAGTTTGATTGTACATCGATGACCTAGCCCTTAAGGCTTGTGTTAAATCGATGGATAAGAGTAGTCGGCTTTGCACATGGTGCTTCAATTAACTTATTGATGGTGTTGCTCTCATTGTTTAACATTAAGCTGTGTACAAACTGTGATAACTTCTTTTGTCTGATGCTTTATGATTTGTCAGACTTGTTCTAAAAGAGTTTAATTAGGTTGTGCTTTGCCTTTGATCATACCTGTTGAAGATGATTTTAAATGTGGCTTAATTTCTTTTTAATTGAAGACCATGTTTTTTATTTTGCTTTAATTTTTAGATCTATCACTGAAGTCTATCGGATTTGAACCACTTGGACACGTCAAGTTAGAAACGCTTAGGTGGAACAACCATCATCATTGGACTAAGAAAGTGGGGGCTTTTTTACTATGACCTTATCTTATCAAGTGAGAAAAGTAGCCAGCGACCCGGCCATAGGCTCATTGAATCCAACCTTCATGACCACTTGATACTTAGGGTTATAAATGGATTCATGCTCTTGTCATTATAAAGTAAAATGAGTGTGAAGAGCAACCAACTACTCGGCCCCATCTGGGCTTATTGAGTCCAACCTTTAATACCTGTTCAGATCTTAGACTTGAGCATTGAATAAACTTATGCTTTCGTCATCATCAGACTAATAAAAATGTGACTCTTTCACTACTGCCTTGGTATGTAGAGTGAAAGAAGCAGCTAACAACTTGGTCATATATGGAAGTATTGAGTCAAATCTTTCGGACCTCCTTGAGTGCTAAACTTAAGCAAAAGGTATTTGTTCTTCTTTCACTTAACTGACTAAATCTTGTAGATTTATAAAATTTTTCCGACCAATTTTTATAACATTGGTGAGTCTTAAAGAGGAACCTCTGACTTTTGGAATTGTCATATGCACATTATTTGTAACTTGTGTTTTTCTTTTTCATTGATTAAATGTAGTTTTGGCATTGATTACTTGAAAATCCACTTGGAATCTCACCATGAAGTGCCATGTCACCCGAATACATGGGAATTTCAAAGCACGATGTCATCCCAGTAGAAGGCTTCAATATTGAGTGTGATGTCAACCCGTGAAGTTGGGGATTTCAGCCTTAAACTTGGTAATATATTAGAAGAGAGTATGCATGTCTGATGTAGGAACTTCAGTGGTTGGGATGCTTGAGGATCTCGAATTTGGGCATGGTGTTAATCTGATTGATTGTTGCCCTTGATCGGTAATGATGTGATTTCATTATTTAGAAGATACCTCTAAGAATTTTGGCATTTAGTGCACTCTCAACCAAGATGCATGATTGACGGATTCCTATCTTGCAATTTTAAATATTTTGGGGATCTTTGCTTGAAGCACAATGTCAACCAAAATAATATGAGAAGACTCCCTATCCTAGTGCTTTGGGATTGCAACTTAGAGCATAGTGTCAGCCAAAATAAATTTAAAAAATTATGTATCATAGGGGAAATCTTAGTAGTATGAAATATTTTGAGGCCCTTTTTCCTAAAACGTGATAAGAACTTGAATGAAATGATTGGACTCATTCCCCCGTAACTAGGATACTCTATAAAAAAAATAGTTGTATTTGGGGATAATAGTTTGGTGCATGCTACCAATCCAAATAATGAAAAAGCCACATGTCTTATAAAAGAAGGCTTCGGGTTGTAAGTAATAATATTTGGGGATAATGGCTTAGTGCACAAGATCAACCAAATATATAGAAAAAAGCCACTTGTTTGGTAGGGGGAACTTTAGTGGTATGAAATATACTAGGGACCTTAGTCTGAAGCATGATATCACTCTAATTAAAAAAAAAAAAAGTCCTTGCACTACAATGAGAATACTCTATCAATAAATATTCATATTTAAGGATCTCGGTTTAAAGTACGATGTCAACCCAAGTAATATGAGAAGACTCCTTATCTTGATGCTTGGAAACCTCGACCATAAGTTCTTTCTCAACCCAAATAAAATAAGAAAGCCCCTTGTCTTCCAAAGATAATTTCATTGATACTGTGTATCTTCGAGGATCTCAGCTCATAAAATGATAATATCCAAGCGAAATGGGAAAGACTCCTTTGTCTTGCAAAAGAAAATATCTATATGTGAATTTTAATGTCCATAGATCGCAGTTGTAAGAACGAATCAACCTAAATATATAAAAAAAATGACACACTGTCTTGTAGGGAGAATTTCATCAATATGAAATATATTAGAGATCTTAGAATGAAGCATGATATCAATTTGAATGAAATGAGAGGACTCCTTGCACTGCAACAAGAATAATTTATTAATAAATAGCCATATTTGCGATCTCACATTGGAGCATGTTGTGGACCCTAATGTATGAGAAGGCCTCCTGTCTTATAACAGAAAGTGTTTGGCTATAAATAATAGTATTTGGGGATCTTGTCCTGAGACATGAAGTCAACCAAAATACATATTAAGAAAATGTCCGTCTCACAGACGGTTTGTATGGTCTGTTAGACTTAAATTTTTACGTTACGAGAGAATTTCTAGAAAGAGCTTTTAAAATTTCCTTGAACTTTTGATCTCTTTGAACGACCTGAGATTCTTTTTATTGTGCTTATGTAATAATTTGTAAAGGAGAGTGATGAGCAACTACAGTTGACATCTATTGACTTACATTTAATAACCCCTCTTTCAGAAGGGTTGTAGATATTACTTCATTGAATCAATCTTGATTTATGAGGGGGTGATGAATAACTAAAGTGATATCCTTCTACTAAAAATTTGATAACTCCTCCACCTGCGAGGTTAAATTAATTTTTTATTTTATTATTCTCAAATTGTTGGGGAGCAAAGAATGATCAAATTCATATCTTATTAGAAAAAAATGTGACACTCTCTACGTGAGGGGCTGAAATTTACTGGCAATGGAATCCCTTAGCTGACTTTCCAAGATGTCGACCATGTTTATTCTTTTTTAATTTTGGATTTGTCAGCCTATCAAATTATTCTCTTAAAATTATTTTTTTTCCTAAGATCCCTCTTACTTGAACCTTCGGAATTATTTAGAGAAAAGGATGGATCAAAAAAGAGGGAAAAAAGATAAAAATTAGGCATACAAAATTAAAAAAAAAATCAAGGAGAGCTTATGTGAGATAAACCTCATGCAATATGTCAAGAGAGTACGTTCAAAAGAAATTGCATTGAGAAACCTTGAACTGAATATCCATAAGAGAATACCTACATAAGCTACACATAATTAGAGAACCAAAATTGTTTGTTTGTTTTGGGTTTAAGAGCACTCTTAAAGGGGTGTATCCCATTTGGTTAATTACATCTTGAGATATCCCTAAGAATACTCTCGATTAAATGGGTTATGCTTACATTTAAGTGATATCTAGTAAAGGATGTCACAAATGATGGTTATCTCGTAGGAGCATCTAAATGCTTTCAAAGCTCACGCCAACCCACACAAACAGAGAGTGAGTCTCTCACGATTCTATACAAATGACAGCTGATCGGTAATTGAGGCAAATGAAATAACCATGTCATCTTATAGGGTCCACAGTATGCTTTCAAGCCTAATTGGGTCATAAGAGCAGAGTGTGAATCACTGTCTCTGATATGGGTTGTGATATGTCTGCAATCAGGGCCTACAAAATGACATCAACGAAGCGTCAAAGGAGTGATAGGGCTCAAAGGAGGTAAGAAAATGAAGGGGTAGAGTAATCATAATCGTATAGAGATAGCTGGGTCAAGATACTACGGATCTGTCATCCCTAAATCTACCTAGTCATCAAGGTAGTCTAACCAACAGAACTAGAGATCCTTTAATAGTAATCTGAGAATTGCATCATCCAAGAGAACCTCAGTAGCCCTAAGGTCAAGCAGGAAACTCTATATTTTATGACCCTCTATGGGTAGAAAGTAGAGATAGGACTTATTCCTGCTAAAGTGGTGAGGAAGGCGCTAGAGTAGAAAGAAAAGAGAGGTATGGCTATGAAGCTAAGCTGATCTTATAAAGGACTTATACCCTGTCTAGGTCGAGGGAGCTTCTAGCATCCTAAGCATGTTAGACAACCACTATAGTAGAAATCTTATGCTTGATCGGGCGAGTTGAAGAGGCATGAAGACTTTTCCTCCATACATGCAGAAGGAAAATGATTTGTAATTCGTGCATCAACGCGTGTTTTTTTTTATTGTTACAATACAATTCTGAAAAGATAATAATCGATTACGTGATGACCTTATTTTTTTGTAAATTGAATGTAATGAATTTAGGACATTACCTTAAAGAATGACATGTATCGTGTGAAATCTCTATGGGGGTCAGTTCGAACGTTGGATCTATTTGTTTTATGACTTGTGCAGAAAAAACACAAGTTCCTTCAACCCCACTGAGAAATATCTGCTTATTATCTCAAAGGAGTGCTGAAATCACTCCATTGTGTCTCACATTGGTTCATTCTGGGATAATATGTAGAGGGTTATCACCAACACCTCTCGCGAAGTCGTCATTGAAGAGTCATGAAGTCCATGATTCTTGTGTTGTTCCTCCAACAGATCGTTGAATACCACTTGTGTCATGCATAACATATTACTGAATCTTGTTGGTGGCCCACAAACAGCTCACGAACTCATTTGTCCCCAACAGATGAGGATGTCATGCAGGGACAGCGATCTATGTAGGACTTGTAATACTCCAACATCATGCATATGGCAGTTGTAATTCTCTTTTAGTGTCTTTCTCTGGTTGCATCTATGTATATTAGTATCACATTGGTCGATACATAAGCATCAATAAATTAGCTACAATTACACTGCCTATGAACAACACAATAAACATATAAGCATTGTTGAATAACACAAGCACCAAGTTGTTGAAATTTCCATAGCAAAATAAAAAACAATACAGAAACATAAAACATCAAATCATGTCTCACTGGAGGCACATGCATAGTTGCCCGAAACAACGACACCCCCAAACATTTGATCCAACTTCTCTTCCAACTTAGATCAAGTCCACATATTTTAATTTTTTTGGCAGCAGGTACCGCCTACAAATTCATAACATCTATTAACATTTAAAAACAAAATGAAATTGACCAAATTATGGTACATTTCAAAAATGCTTACTGCAAGTCTTTTTGCCCACCACTCTTTAGAAGCATGAATGGTTCGTTTCACCGGATCCCACCCCATGCATGTCGATACTCGTTTCAATCCCTTCCAAAATTTTCAATTCTTCTTAATTTGATGCCACTTGTTCTTCAATTACATCTTATCATACTCTCTTCCTATACTTTCCTTAAATTTTCTGACAATATCTTGTCATCATTCCTTATATAAATAGGTAGTAGGTCTATTTTCATGATCGATCTCCTTGAGTCAAAGGTCACAAAATATTTTGTTTCTTTGTCCCATATTGTGGGTGTACTAGCATCTTTGATCTTAGTCATTGTATTACTATAATGAAAAGAACAAAGTTACATAAATGAAATTAATATACACATGTCAACAATCAACCAGCCCAACCCATAGCCACCACCCCAGCCAACAACCATATGCCCCAACTCACATCCGCCACCCCAACCCAAAACCATATGCCCCAACCCATAGCCACCGCCCCAACCCACACTCACCACACCAAATCACAACAACCACCACACAACCCAAAATCATATGTTCCAACCCACAGCCACCACCCCAACACACATCGTTAGTAAAAAAAAACACAACCCACAACACTGACCATCACAACAGAACTCACAACATAAGCCAAAAAACACACCGCAACTGACCAACACAACACAACCCACGACCACAACAACATAGCAAACCACAACCACAACCCATCATTGGCCATCACAGCACAGCCCACAATACTGACCAACATAACCCACAAGACTGGCCATCACAACACAACCTACAACCGCAACCAACATCAAACCTCAACACAAGCCAACACAACACCACCCAAAACACTGGCCAACACAACACAACCCACAACCACAACACTGAAAAACACAACACACAAAAAAACACAACCACAACCTAACACTAGCCATCACAACACAACCCGTAGAACTGATAAAACTAACACAACCCACATCACTGACCATCACAACATAACTCATAACACTGACCAACACAACACAACCCAACTCAATGACCATCACAACACAACCCACAACCACAATCAATAACAAACCACAACAATGGCTAACAGAACACCACCCACAATATTAGTAAACACAACACAACCCACAATCATAACACTGGCCAACACAACAAGACATTAAACCACAGCCACAACCCAACATTAGTAATCACAACACAACCCATAACACTGCCAACACAACACAACCCACTTCACTGGCCTTCACAAGATAACCCACAACCACAACCAACATCAAACCACAACACTAGCCAACATAACACCACCCACATCACTGGCCAACACAACACAACCCACAACCACAATGCTGACCAACACAACAACACAACAAACCACAACCACAACCTAACATTGGTCATCACAACACAACCCACATCACTTGTAATCACAACACAACCCATATCACTGACCAACACAACACAACCCACTACAATAACCATCATAACACAACTCACAACCACAACTAATAACAAACCACAACACTAACCAACAGAACACCACCCACAACATTGACCGACACAACACAACCCACGACCACAACACTGGCCAACACAAAAACACATCAAAATACAGCCACAACCTAACACTGGCCATCACAACACAACCCACAACACTGACGAGCACAACACAACCCACAACACCGACGAGCACAACACAACCACAACACTGGTCATCACAACATAACCCATAGCATTGACCGGCACAACACAACCCACAACAATGGCCATCATAATACAACCCATATCCATAACCAACAACAAACCACAACACTGGTCAACAGAACACCACCCACAACATTGACCAAAACAACACAACCCACGACCACAACACTGGCCAACACAACAACACATCAAACCACAACCACAAACCAACATTGACCATCACAACACAACCCACAGTACCGACCAACACAACACAACCCACAACACCAAATAACACAACATAACCCATAACACTGGCCAACAAAACACAACTCACAACACTGGCTATCACAACACAATTCACAGTCACAACCAACAACAAACCACAACACGAAGCAGCACAGCACCACCGATAGCTATGGCCAGCACAACACAACCCATAACCACAACACTAGCCAACATAACAACACAACAAGCCACAAACACAACCTAACACTGACCATCACAACACAATCCACGGTCACAACCAATAGCAAACCATAACACTAACAAACACAACAGAATCCACAACACATTAAACCATCACACCACACAACAACATTGGTCAACACAACACCACAACAATCCAACACCGACCAACCACAAATTCAAACCATCACAATAAAAACCCAGCACCACAACAAAATAAACCCAGTGCCACAACACAACAAACCCTACTCTTCTTCTAAAATTCACAACAAATAGAAACACCAACGTCACCACCTCCATCAGCACCATCAAATACCAACAGAGACATAAAAAAAATCCAACGGAGGCATCAAAATCCAACAGAAATGATAAGCCAAAATGACGTACACTAGCAAAGATTAGGAAAGATGATACCAGAGTCCAGAATGAGAGGTTAAGTCAGATGAAGCAAGAGATCGCAGGGGAAGCAGAGTTCGAGGAGGAAGGTAAGGGCAGATGACGAAGCGAGAGATCGCAAAGGAAGGATCGAACGAAGGGGAAAGAGGGTAATGTGTAACGTAAGAAATGCGGGCCACACGGTTGAACCCACAACCCACATTTTACTTAAAACACCCTGCAATGCAGTAACACCGCTGCCCCAAAACGATGGTTTTTCGCGGCTTAAACGACTCCCCAAACGCGGCCTAAATGCTCAACTCCAGGTTTTGGTATCAATTGCAAATAAATTTAGCTCGAGCTTGTCTTACAAATAAAAAATCAAGTATTACAAACATTCTTGAACATGGCACGTTCAATGAACATGGAGAAGATCTTCACAAACAAACAATTGATTTTTAGTATATTTTAGCATGAACATTGAGCCAATCTAAGAGTTGAAACTCTTCAACTCTCCATAGCCTCAATCACAAGTAAAAATCGTTACAAGGTTTGCATAATTTAAAAGCAGTAAAGCTTGATAAGTTTGACTTCTTATTTCTTAGAAGTTATTACAATGCACCAATTTTGCCTAATGACTCCCTTTTATTTTTATTTGACAAAATAGCCTTAAAATGTATATTTTTTAGATTAAAATACCACCAAGCAGAGAAGTTTATATTGATGTGAATTTAATTAGCTTCAAATTTGTATCGCTTTGGTTCAAATGCAATGAATGTTTCATAAGCATGAAGGAGAAATAAGATGCTACTGCTAGGGGTGCAAATGAGCCAAGCCAGCTCGCAAGCCACGAGCCTAGTCGGATCGTCAACACGCTCACGGGCCGAGCTTATCGGGACATGAGATCAAACGAGCTCAAGCTCGTCCTGGCTCGGCTCATTGGCTCGAGAGCCGGCTCAATTAGTCTACCACTAGTCATTTCAATGCATTTTACTCCCGCTGCCTCCTCCTTCTCCTTCCACCTCCAACACCTTCTTCGACGACCTCCCGTAAAACTTCAATTTTTAGTTTGAGCGCACGAGACGAGTGCTACTAATACAAGCTCGCTATTCGATCTCGACTAGAGCTCATAGTTTGTCAGACGAGCCGAGCTCGAGCATTGTAAGGGATGAAAAATCAAAATTTTTAGAGGTTTTTTTTTGTTAAAATATTTTATGATGATAATATCTTCTTAAAAATATAAATTACTTCAATAGCTGTTGTCAGATCACTTTAATCTAAAGTGCTAATATTATTAGAACTCTTACTAAATATAAATAAAGAAAAGTTTTATTTTTAGAAAATACGTCACAAATAATTGAATTAGCATGCAATTGTTTACATGGCTTAAATGCACATGTTTTTCAAATAAGTGAATATTCTTCTCTATCATGTAAGGCTGTTAAAAACGGCTTGTTGTTGGTGAATAGCTTGTGTCCGGCTCATTAAGTAGCTCGTTTTCAATTTATTCGCTGAGCAAACAAGCCGAACACGAACAATTTTCTTGAGCANGTGGCTTAAATGCACATGTTTTTCAAATAGGTGAATATTCTTCTCTGTTATGTAAGGCTGTTAAAAATGGCTTGTTGTTCGTGAATAGCTTGTGTCTGGCTCATTAAGTAGCTCGTTTTCAATTTATTCGCTGAGCAAACAAGCCGAACACGAACAATTTTCTTGAGCANGATTAGCATGCAATTGTTTACATGGCTTAAAAGCACTTGTTTTTCAAATAAGTGAATGTTATTCTCTCTTATATAAGGCTGTTAAAACGGCTTGTTGTTCGTGAACAGTTTGTGTCCGGCTCATTAAGTAGCTCGTTTTTAATTTGTTTGTTGAGCAAACAAGCCGAACACGAACAATTTTCTTGAGCACAATATATAAACGAGCATAACACGACAAAATTTTAGTCATTCGTGCTCGGCTCGTTTTGACTCAAAATAATATATATATATATATATATATATATATATATATATA